>PVKE010035176.1:0-17009 GCA_004027555.1 Craseonycteris thonglongyai | reverse complement strand
TTTTTTTTTTTTTTTTTTTTTTTTTTCTTTTTTTTTTTTTTTTTTTTTTTTTTTTTGAGTGGTTACTATAAACTTTACATAAAAGAAAGTTTCATATATGCAGCGGTTCCTTTTATTAAGGGTGCTTCTCATCGCCATTCTGTTTGGAACTTTAAACCTTTACTTCCTCCCCTTTTATGTTTTTGTTGTTTCAGTTTATCCCTATTTATTTTTACTTTTTGTTTCAGGTCCAAAAGCCTCCTCCAGTATTTCTTGAAATTCTGGTCTTATGCTGGAGAGTTCCCTCAGTTTCTGTATGTTTGAAAAGTTCTTTATTCCTCCTTCATATCTAAAGAATAACTTTGCTGGGTAGATTATTCTTGGCTAGTAATTTCTGTCCTTCAATACTTTGAATATTTGATTCCACTCCCTCCTGGCTTGTAGAGTTTCTATTGAGAAGTCTGATGGGCTTTCCTTTATAGGTAATGGTGTTCTTTTTTCTGGCTGCCTGGAGGATTCTATATTTGTCTATGACTTTTGATGTCTTCAGTATAATATGCCTTGGAGAGTGTCTGCTAGGATTCAAGAAGCTAGGGGTCCTATTTCCTTCTTGAATTTGAGGTTTCATTTCTTTTTATAGATTTGGGAAGTTCTCATCTACTATTTGTCTGAGTATATTCTCTGTGCCCATCTCATCTTCTGCTCCTTTGGAATAGCTATTATTCTTATATTATTTTTTCTAATGGAGTCAGATAGTTCTTATAGATATCTTTCATTTCTTTTAATATATTTTTATTTATTTATTTTTGACAGAGAGTGAGAGAGAGAGAGAGAGAGAGAGAGAGAGAGAGAGAGAACTGAACTGGGGGAGCTCCCAGTTCAGCATATGGTTCCGCATGGGCCGGGGCCGGGATTCGATCCTCCGTCCCCGGCACTGCAAAGTGAGCGCTTAACCCACTGAGCCATCCCGGCTTCCCCTCTTTCATTTCTTTTAGCTTTTAGGTCTCTCTCTTCTTCCTTCTGTGACATTTCCAAATGTCTGTCTTCAATTTTACTAATCCTTTCCTCTATCTGGTCATCTCTGCTTCCTATGCTAGCTATTTCTTTTTTCACTTCTTTTATTGTATTGTTTATCTCCATAATTTCTATTTGTATCTTTTTCATAGATTCTATTTCCTTTTTGAGATCACATAGCTCCTGTGTACTCCACCAGCTTTCTTTGATATCTTTGAGTGTTTTTATAATTGCAGCCTTGAATTCTCTGTCATTGAGCTCATGTAATTTTATATCTTCAAATTCTTTTTCTGGAGATTTTTCTCTTTCTTTCTGAGCTACTTTGTTCAAGGGGTATTCATTGCTGTTGGAGCATTTTATTTCCTGGATATGAGGACTTTTGCCCTGGTAGATGTGAAGTTATCTTTCTTTTACTTCCTAACTGGTGTTAGTGTCTTATAATATTTTCTCGTTTATTTGGTTTTCTCACAGTGGGAGACTTCCTAGGAGGTGGGCTTCTCTTCGACTCAGTCACCCTGGTCTCTGTATGCCTCCTCTTTGGAAAGGTATGGTAGGCGATGGTATTCTATGCCTCTGAGATCCCACTGCTGTCAGAAGCTGCCACACTTAGATCACTATGCTGGCTTCAGCAGGACAGGTGGGGACGGGGCTTGTTGGGAAAGGCGCAGGCCTGATTGCATGGTACTGGTAGCTTCCCTCTGCTGGCTTCAGCAGGAAGAGTGAGGGTGGGGTTTGTTGGGAAAGGGGCAGGTTTGATTGCATCATAGGGTAATGGCGGCTTCCCAGCAGCAGCTCACTGAAGGCCGGCAGTGGGTGAGGCCTGCAGGGCAAGCCCTGGGAGACAGCAAGGGGAAGCAGCCAGGCTTCATGTCCAAGGCCATGCAGTGCTCAGGTTGGGGCCTCACCTCACTGAGGGCTACTCTGCACCTCAGCTGCCAGCAGACTCCTGGTGTCCGTGCTCCAGCCACTGGAACACCTGCCTCTGGCTCCAGTTGCCGGCCTCATGCTCCATGGGCCCCTAGCTCCAGTCGCTGGACTCCAGCGCCGGCAGCCGGATCTTCACTCTAGTCACCCACTCCGATCTCTGGCTGCTGCTGGGGCCTTGCTCCGGCCTCCTGCCCTGCGCTCTGGCCTCCTGACCCTCGCTCTGGCCTCCTGCCCTGCACTCTGGCCACCCTCACCGCACCTCGGCTGCGCCCCCCGCACCCCCACCGGGGCCTCTTGCCACTGTCAGCCACGCCGCTTTCTTCGTCCACCCCGCGCTCTGGCATCTGTGCCTCTGTCCGTTCCAGGCCTCCCACCTGCCCATAGTCATTCTGCTCCTGGACCCGCGCCCCTGCGCTCCCACCTCAGCTGGTCTCTCCTCTGCTGGACTCAGGTCCGCCTCTGGGTAGGTCACTGGGTGGGTCTCTGGGTCGCACTCTGCAGCGGTCTCCACACTGCTCCCTTTCCTTCTCTCTCACTCGCCTCCATGTTTCCAGTTTTAGGTATTTTCTTGGGTCTCTTAGTCAAGACTGTGCCCTACTCTAGGGATTCTATGGTTGGGTTTTAGTTGTTTAAATTGTTGTCTTTCCAGGAGAGGTTTCAAGAGCTCCTCTCACGCTGCCATTTTAATGACGTCTCATCAATTCCTGAACTTTTGACTGTTGATGACAAATACTGATAATTTTCCCAGCAAAGAGTACAATCCCTAATACAAGGAAGCCAATATTCCAGTGCAGTCATCTGGGCAGATAAGTGAATCAATAGATGATACTGATCCTGGGTGAAATTTTCAGAAGATGATCTTGACCTTATTATGACTACCTAAGGAGGTTTTCTAATTTCCTGGTGAGAAGGGTTGGATATTAATACCAGACCCATGCTTATTTATTTACAGATTCATGCTTATTTATTTATATTATACATATACACACAAGTACAATCTTCAGTAAGTATCTGGGCTTAAGCTGTTTTTTTTTTTAAAGACTTGTTTTATTGTTTTTGACAGAGATAGAGAGAGACAAAAAGAAGAGGGAAGGCTCAGAACAGTCTCTATAGTTCTACATCATCAGTTTTCAACATAGTTTCATTCCACACAGGTGGACGAGGGTGCTGCACATGGCAGGAACTGGGTGCGGGTCTCCCACATGGGAAGCTCACCCCAGCAAGAACTGAACTGGGGGCCACAACCCAGTTCAGCATATCGATTTGCATGGGCTGGTGCCAGGATTCGATCCTCAGAACCCGGGGCTGCCAAGCAAGCGCTTAACCTGATGAGCCATCCTGGCATCCCTGTAAGTTAACTATTCTGACCAGGTGCTTGCTATTCATACCCTAGTATGAGTGCACTTCAGATGGTCTCACCTGAAAATTGAGGGCAAGATTCTGGTCAAGAACATTTCTGTCTGGGTGTGCCACAAGTTTTACTTGGCTTACTTAGTTTTTTTAAGAGGAGTTGTGCATGGGGAGTAGGATTTCAGATGTTCCAATAAACCCAATACAGCAAGATTTTTACTTAGGAGGCTGAAATAGAAAACACTCCATTTGAAGAAAATAGGATTACCATTGAAGAAAAATGCTATATATGACCACTCATCAGTGACATTAAAGCTGTGCAGAGATGCAACCTAACTTAAAAATCAGGTGCAAAGAGAATGGATATATTTCATAAATCACAGGTGGAAAATGAAAGTTTATAATCATTTCTGTGAGAATATTCTTAGAGCCAGTTCCAAGTCTTGATTTTACATTTGTATCATGAATCTAACCAAATACTGATCTTTAGAAAGAGTGACATCATTTTTGAACAAATGTTTTGCTAGTTCTGAGCAATGAAATATGTTTTACAATGTCTACTTTTTTCTTTTTATTAGAATAGAAGAAAAATTAAAATTTTTACATTACATTTCCATTTTTTAAGACATATACAAGATTGTATTTTAACTTACTTAACCTAGGAATCATACAAACTCTGTATTCTTGAAAAAACTCACCATTGTTTTTAAAAATTAATTGGGGGTGAAATTGGATACTAAAATTATATAGGTTTCAAGTGTACAATTCTATAATACATCTTTATATAAAGCATTGTGAATTTACCACTGAAAGTAAAATGTTCTTTTGTCACCATGCATATGCTCTTGACCTAAAGCAGGGGTATCCAATTTTTTGGCTTCCCTGGGCCACATTAGAAGAAAGAATTGTCTTGGACCACACACAGAATACACTTACGCTGATGATAGCTGATAAGCTAATAAAAAAAATTACAAAAAAACTCATAATATTTTACGAAAGTTTATGAATTTGGGTTGGGCAGCATTCAGAGTTGTCCTGCATCATATGCAATACACAGGCCATGGGTTGTACAAGACTGACCTAGAGCAAATCAGAGTCATCTAGAGGATTTTATGTAGATTCAGCCACTGTCGTTTCTAAAAATCACCAGTAGGTGTTTCTTATCAGTAGTTTTGGCCATGAAAGGATCTCAATCACTTCTAGTTCATTTAGTAATGGGCATAGTGAAGCATTTTTTCACTGTATAATGCAGATAATTAAATCCAATTCAATACATTTTTTAAATGAATCAGCTGATCTTAATTTATTATTATTATTATTTTTTAAAAGATTTATTTTTATTGTTTTTGACAGAGAGAGACAGACAGAGAGAGAGAGAGAGAGAAGGGGGGAAGTCCCAGAGCAGTCTCCATAGTTGACAGCATTTGTTTTCCATATAGTTTCACTCCACAGGTGGGTGGGGGGATGTGCAGGGCAGGAACTGAGCCGGGAGCCTCCTGCATAGGCCCCGGCAAGAACCAAACTGGGGGCACACCTCCGTTCAGCATATGGGTCCACCTGGGCCAGAGCCAGGATTCAATCCTTGGTCTCCAGGGCTTCAAAGTGAGTGCTCAACCCACTGAGCCACCCCAGCTTCCCTGATCTTAATTTAAACCTAACTTCTCAAATAATAAGTTTCTAATAGTGATTGTTGTGTGTGCTTGTGCATAATAGAGTATTAAATTGAATCATTGAGCTGATTTCTATTGAACTCTACCAAAATTACAGTTATAGTTACAAACAAAACTTTCTAGGGGCACTGGGATGGCTCAGCGGGTTAAGCACTCACTTTGCAACCCTAGGGACCAAGGATGGAATCCTGGCCCTGGCCTGTGTGGACCCATATGCTGAATGAGGGTGTACTCCCCATGAGGGAGGCCCCCAGTTTGATTCTTGTTCCCTGGGTCAGCCCGTGGCTCAAGGTGGTGTGCCTTTCATGCTGGAGGCCCCCAGCCTATTTCCAGGCCTGTGTGTCCCCTGCCCACCTAAGAGGAACAAAAACCATATTGGAAATTGATGATGTACAACTATGGAGACTGCTCTGGGCTCTCCCCCTTCTCTTTGTCTCTGTCTGTCTCTGTCAAAGACAATGAAATAAATCTTTAAAAACAAAAACAAACAAAAAACAAAAATAACCACAAAACTTTCTTAAAGCAGAAGTTGCCAATACAGTTATGAAAATGAACATTTTCTTCACAAGATTGGCAAATGAAAGAAAGTTCCTAGAGATCCAAACTTGAGTTTTCATTGTAAATAAGGTTAATGTTTAATATCTGCAGCTTCCTTGTGAAGGAAAACACAGAAGTTACTTCTGTGTGAAAGTGGAAGGAAGAAAGGAAGGGAGGGGGGGAAGGGAAGAAAGAAAGGAAGGAAGGAAGGAGAGAGGGGGGGGGAGGAAGGAAGGAAGGAAGGAAAGAAAGAAAGATAGATAATTTTTTTTTTTTTTTTGAGAAAATAAGATAGAGCACATGAATGGAAAGTTAGCCTGAAATGTTAAGGTTGTACCCAGGCCACTTCATAGAAAAGACATTTGAGTGTTGTATATGTACCAGAACTGTCATCTTCTTATTCCGACTATCCTTTTAATACTGTCACACTTAGTGATCAAGCATTCATATGGTGCTGGGCATGCATTATCTTCTGAGTACCTTCTCACTCCACCACATGGTAATTTGAAGGCACATTTTGTATGTTTCAATATGGCATTGTGTCTTCTGGGGAAAAATGCTCTAGCATGTGACAGATTTTTGCTAGTTCCGTAGTTCCTGACAAGTGCAGTTTGTAGCCCACTACTGTTGAATGAATAAATGAAGTACAAGGCTGATAGAACAAGAAACACATGTCCTAATTGTGTGTGTGTTGTGTTAAAAAAGGCATGCCTATTGAGTGACTGATGATATTCAGTAGTGCATTTCACAATAAATTTAACTTACTTCTGGGCCACCATAAGTTCAGATGATCTCAACCGACCATGGAAGAATTGGAGTTTAATTCTAAACCATGCAGATCTAATACTTTCTAGGGCTTGATATAAAGAAATGCATGGAATGGGATTCTTTTTTTTTTATTGTTAAATTTAATGGGGTGACATTGGTTGGTAACAATTAGATAGTTTCCAGATGTACAAGTCCACATCACACCACCCATGAATCGCATTATGTGCCCACCACCAAGAATCAGCTCCCCCTCCAACACCATATATCCGGTGCCCACTCCCACCTCCACGCCAGAATGGGATTCTTGGTCAATGGGCTGCTGAGCAAAGGAGAAAAGGATTTTGAAAACTATTTTGGAATACCCTAAGTGAAAGGTTATGCAACTAGGAATGTATAACTTGTACAATTACCCTGCCTAAGGTGGATTCCATAGGAAACACACTAAGATAGATATTTGCTTGCAGAGGTTAACTGGGGACAACTTTAGGCTCAGTATTTGTCGGTGAATTAAAGAAATAAAATTGGGTAAAGGGAGAAGAGATGCAGTGTCAACAAAGGCTTTGGCCAGTTCCACAAAGAGCTCTGGAGAGGGGTGACTATATTTATGCTATCTTAAGGAATGGGACTGGCCTTGGTCCCCCTACATCCACCTATAATGGAATGTAGGCTGTTCCAGGGAGGGGGTTGAGCTTCAGTGTGATGGCTTTCTTCAGCTGAGGGCAATTCTCAGAAGATGATTCAGCTGGGAGCCATCAGGAGTCAGCATTCCTAAGAACTCTGGGAATAGTGCCTAGTCCTGATTAGTCCTGAAAGGATAAAATGAGTGTGCACAAAAGTATCCACTATCTGTCTCTTTGTTTTCTCCAACCAAAGAAAAGAAAACCTTCAGGGTTATCCATAGAGAAATGAAAATTTTTTTATAATCAGATTAGCTGTTACATCAATGCAAGAAAATGGGACTATTTTCCAAATTTGAATATTTTGACTGCAATTCATGTTGGGTCCTCAGTGCCCCAGGCTAGGGAAGGGAGAGAATAAAAGGGCATGGGCTTTGATAGTTCAAGTTTAGAAGATAATTCAGGGTTGAGAAAATTTCAGTCCAAGTTGCAGAGTTTAAGAAGGCCTAGAAAGCTAGATGTGATTTGGAACCAAAATAGATGGTTGTGGAGGTGATGCAAATGGTGATAAAATGACGTAAATGGGACAATTTGGAGAGGCAGTCATGTCTGCATATATTTCAAATAATGATAGTACAGCAAGAAGGTATAAGGAAATGCGTGGTTTCAGTATGTCCAGCAAGTTTACAGTAATCACATAGCTGGTGGCATGGAGCACAATGGTCAGGCTTGGGGCAATCTTCTAAGAGTGCATCTGGCAGATAGAAGTCAATTTAAGAGTTTCAAGAGAGGCAGCTTAGTCCACTCAGGCTGCCATAACAAAATACCATAGACTGGATGGCCAAAGAACAGAAATTTGTTTTATCACTGTTCACAAGGCTGGAAAGCCCAAGATCAAGGTTCCAGCCGATTCATTTCCTGGTGAAAGTTCTCGTTATGGCTTTCATATGACCTCTTCCTCCCTGTGTGCTTGGAGAGAGAGTGAGTGATCTGGTACATCTTTGTATAAGGACGCTAATCCTATCATAACCCTAATTACTTCCTTAGAGGCCCAAATACAAAATATAGTCACACTAGAGGAAGGAGACAGGGTTAAGGTTTCAACATACAAATTTGGGGGGAATTTAGTCTGTAACCAGAAAATTAATATTCCTGTGGAGATATAATATCAGATATCATAACAGAAACAGTTATGCCCATTGGACAACTGGGCAGACATTGAGAAAAGGTTGAGAGCTCTGGAGTCACCCAGGAGTACAAGGATACCCCATTCTCTAGGAAAAGAAGACATTAATATAAATGAGACTGAGAGTCTGAAGGAATAAAACTCATTAATGATGTTGAACAAAAAACTCTGACCTAGGTTGGGACTTGATTTACAACATAAGCATTGGAAATAGAAATAGTATTGCTCTTGACAACTAATTTCCTATGATGATTTGGATTTTCTATCTGTAACAATTTCCTTTGGAGATTCAGGACTGCTATTTTGTAAGGGTAGTCCTTTCACAAAATTTTAGGGCTTCTCATTGTAACAAGGTTATAGCTGAACATTTATTTGTAAGAGAGCTGTATTGGTCAGTGACTTTTTTTCCTAAATGACATATTTTTCTTCTTATAACAAAATAACAAAAGGAACATATGTTTATTGTAGATAATTATCTCTAATTTCACCATTCAGAGATATTAATGTGATTTTTTTTTTTTAGTTTTCTTTCCTTCTATGTGTATAATTTTTTAAGAATAAGATAGGGGGATGCTGGGATAGCTCAATAGGTTGAGCACTTGCCTTCTGACCCTGAGGTCCAGGGATTGAATCCCAGCCCCGACCCCTGCAAACACATACCGTATTTTCCAGTGTATAAGACGACCGGGCGTATAAGACGACCCCCTAATTTTACAGTTAAAGCATAGGTTTAGGCCTATATTCGCTGTATAAGACTACCCCCCACTTCCGAGGCTGTAGTCTTATACAGCGAATATAGGCCTAAACCTATGTTTTAACTGTAAAATTAGGGGGTCGTCTTATACGCCGGAGAATATGGTATGCTAAACTGAGGCACAACTGGTAACTGCCAAGCCCCACATTTTCTCACTTCCCATGTGGGAGGCCCCCCGTTCCGTTCCTGTGATTCACGGCCCCACATCCACCTATGTGAAATGAAACTGTCAACAAGTAATGAGGCTTCTCTGGGCCCTCCCCACTTCTCTCTCTTTTCTCTCAAACAATAAAATAAACATTAAACAAACAAACAAACAAACAATATGGGATTGTCCTGCATGTACAAAATGAGTATCTTAAGTATTTTTCTATTTAAAAAATTTAATAATATAAAACAATGTTAAAAGGCTGCACAAGTCTAAATCAGTCTCCTATTTTAAACATTTATATTATTTTATATTGTTATGAAAAAGCTTGGTTGAACATTCTTAGAATATACCTTTACACATACTCTTGGTTATTTGTTTATGATTAAATTCTTAGAAATAAAATTTCTAGGTCAATTGGCAGGCAAAAATGTTTGATCATTACTTTCAAATATCTCTGCAGAAAGATTCTAATGGTTTACACTGTCAGTAACAATACAGTATTTTGAGCATAACTTTTTATTTTTTTAATTTTATTTTTGAACTGAACTGGGGGCCTCACTGCATTCGGGAAGCACACCCCAGTTCAGCATGTGGATCTGCCTGGGCCAGAGCCGGGATTCGATCCTTGGTCCTCGGGGCTTCAAAGTGAGCACTTAACCCGCTGAGCCATCCTGGCTTTCCCAAGCATAACTTTTTAGTACAAGTATGACTGGTGCAAAATAGCTTATCACTGTATTAATCATCATTTCTCTCATTATTAATGAGGTTTAACATTTTAAAATATAATTATTTTCTTATCCACCTGTTATGATGGGGACATTTCTATTTTATTATTGATTTGTAAAATTCCTATATGTATCTCCCTTTATTCTGTCACCTCTGCTGTCAATATTGTCATTGGTTCTTGTCTTTGATCTTGTTCATAATGTAGTTTTGTTTTGCATACAGAGATTTTGGAATTTTATACACAGAAGTCACATCTACTAACTATATGTATGTGAATAGCATATATATTTTACAATAGGTGCTATGCCTAGGAAGTCTTCTTCCAGTTCAAATTTCTAACATATGGAATTCAAAACAAAAGCATATTATTTTCCATTATTTGCATATCTTTGGCTATCTCAGTGGTAATTTATAAGGGGGAGGCAAGCATTTCAGCTAGGTGGTTCAGCTGGTCATCTTGAAATGGAAGCCATTTCAGGTTTTTGGTTTTTTTTTACATTTTTGGTAATTTATTCACAGTTCAGGATTAGTGTCACTGGACTTACAAGGCATGAGGAAGAAATGACCATTTGGCTCAGTTAACTAAACATTCATTGTAGGGAACAGAAAACTGAAACAAAGTAAGGATGATTCTAAAATTTTTAGCTCACTAAGAATTATACAAAAATTTATTTAAACAACAACAAAATTAATCATAGAACATCTAAAAAGCTTACAGGATCATTTCTGTATTCATTCTGAAAACTAGTATAATAAGAAAAGTAGTTTAAGAATTTCCTAAAATGTTCTCATTAGCCATTATTTATGGTATATATTCCATAATATTGGTATCAGGCTACTACAGACCTATAAGTGAATATGGTATAACTTTACAGTCTTGCTAGTTAACTATGATTTTTATTTTAACCTTGGATATTATTGGACTAATATTATCAGTCCTACTGGTTATCAAGTCACAGATCTGAAGATGTGGGAAAATTAATCAAGCTAGGGAAAAATTGATACATTAACAGTCTTCAAATATTGTGGGAGAAAACTGGTTTAAGGGTTGAAACTTCTAAATTTGAGACTCTATCACTAAAAACAAAGTAATCTGAAATATGCTTTTGTGAGTGAAACACTTTATCTGCTATTCTGGTACACAAAATACGTGGGTATAAGTTTAAATATCATTATCACTGCCTTCAATTTCTTTGGTCTTTACAAATTCAATGTGAGCTATGAATTCTTTTTCAATAAAGTTAAGTCATAGCATACCATAGTTAATTATTTAGATCTTTAAATATTTAGATCTTTCTTTTTTAGATCAAGAGTTAATTAAATTAATTAGATGTAATTAAGCAAAAGTATTTAAGTTATGTCCATGCTGACAAGGATGGCCCTGTGCTCACATCAGTTTTTGTTGGCCTTTGGTGCAAGCAGGAGCTGGGCGTGATGAAGGGGCAGAGGGGAGCAGGTGGCAGGCAGACGGATATGTAGGCACTATGGCCCAGAAACTAACACAGCTTAGGCAACTGTAGCTCTAAATCACTCTGGTGCCCTGCTTTTTAAAGGTCCAGCTTAAGTTGCATATCCCAACTTTTCCATCATTAGATTGGTTACTTGATCCTCCAAATAGCTGAAGATTGTGTTTTCATTATCTGCTCAGTTTAGTTCTTTTTGTGTAATCTCTAATAGATAGTGTTTAGTATATAGTGTTTATACTATACAAGATGTGGCTTAAAATATGCATTTATCTTTCCTTATAAGATTTTAAGCTTCCTGATATAGTCATAACCCAGACCATACCAGTCTTTAGAAATATAGTACTAATTTGTTGGTTGGACACAGAAAGCCATTTCAATACTAATATGAAGCAAATAAAATATTGTTGGAACTAAAAAGACTATATGATTTAAAAAACACGAATTGAATTCTTCAAATATATCTCTTTTACAAAAGATATGTTTACTTTTTTTACTTATTTTTTTTCTAACCCTAACCCTAACCCTAGCCCTTGCCCTAACCTTAACCCTTAACCCTTAACCCTAACCCCTAACCCTTAACCCTTAACCCTAACCCTAACCCTAAAGATATGTTTAATATGTGTCATGATAGGTACTTTTTGCCAGAATACTTCAAGGTAATAAGATCCTGGGCTCAAGTCAGAGGAACTCAGTTTGAACCTTGACTCTGACACTTAGCTGTGTGAGTGTGAGCTTCAGTTTCTGCATCTGAAAAAATGAGGATAATACATTTCCTTTATAATGTTGAATTAAGGCATGATCCTATTCAATCTGAATTTCCTCAAAGTGCACCAGAAAGATGTGATTTAATTCTTTAGCTGGAACTTCAAGATTTAATTTGAATTCCTTCAAACTCAAGTCATAGTTGCCAGGGGGGTAGGAAACCAAAACATAAATCCTAAGTATACAACTAGAAACCCTAAATTCAGTCATTTCTCCAGCTGTATTGTTTTAGGAATTCACAGTTGAGTTGCTGGTTTTTATCCCAAATCAATATGTACACATTATTAAAACTGGACTGTGTGAGCTTGTGGCTCATCTGGTAAGAGGAAAGAGGCCAAATTCCATTTTTTTTTGGTGTGTGTGTGTGTGTGCCTAAACTCTCAAGGAAGTTTTGGGTGGGTGCAGCAATGTTGTTTTTGATGCTTAACATTGAGCCATGCGTACTGCACTTGTGGGTGGCTATTAAGTAGCCATCGTTTCTAATCCCCAAGATAGTTATTAAATGTATTTGGGGCAAAATTCCCCTCTTCCTGGCCCCATGGCAGGTTTTGACTCCAATATTCCATTTTCCTGATGTGTGGATAATCTCTCACTGACATCTGGAAGCGTTGTACAGGAAAGCAGAATATTATTGATGAGATTCTCCTGAAAGAAGGCTTTTTTACTGTAATTTGTAAAGTTTTTGTGAAGCTCTTTGGGATCCTCCTGGATAAAGAAACTTCTCTAAACCTCCCTTATTATTATGACGATTGCTGGCAGAATCGAAGTTATACGTGTGTGTTGGGAGGACAATAGTCTTTTTGTGCCCACATAAAACTTCCATTTATCTACACAAGTATCTCTGAAGAAAGCAAAACTTAAATGTCTTCTCCCCAGCTGGGGTGCTGTTCTATTGTTATAGCACAGCAAATTGGGTCACCATCCAGCTTCACATCGGGTACCTGCTCAGCCACATAATGGGGAAATGACTGCTTCCATAGTGACGATGGCAATGTGTGGCACCCCTGTGCCTGGGGTTGCCCTGGACAGCTAATACAGAGTCCAGGAGAGTCTGTCATTCAGATTGCTGCCTTTGTTGCTCTTGTGGAGGAGTAAAGACATTATTCAAAGGAAAATCGTTCTTTTGACTCCTATTTTTGAACTCTTTATTTGCACTCTAAGAAGAGTGATTTTTAAAGGTTAGTTTTGCAAATATGTGCCAATTTGGAGAAGAAAATGTCTCTGATGCACAGGAATATTGGGAACTATAGATTTTTTTTGGAGATGAAATGTGGTGATCTGAGATTGATTAAAAAGAATTTGGTGGTTGAATAAAAAGAATTGTAAATGTAATGAAATGAAAGCTGGCACAGAGTCAGGGTTCTGATCTTAAATCTCCAATCTATTTGCTATGTAAACTTACCTCAGTTTCCTCATCTATGCAGTAGAGGCTTAGTGTTAAGATGAAATGTGCAGAGTACCTGGCATATAATGAACAATCATTACATATTCATTAACTTCAAAGAGTATCTGTGTGAGGGAGGGCTTATATCAGTCAGGACAGGCAAAGTTTCTCCAAGGTAACATACAAGCCCCAAATCTCAGTGGCTTAAACCGAAAAGTTTATATTTCTGTCATACTTCATTTCCATTGAGGTCAAATGACTTGTTGATATGGTCATGGTCTATTAATACACGGTCCTCTGTGTGGGGTTCAAGCCCCTGGACAACCAGCATATGGTAATTGTGGAACTGAAAATGAAAGTTTTGGAGAAATTTTTGTATTTGTAATTAAATGATCTGGCCTAGAAATAAAACATGTTCTTTCTGCTTAGAACTCACTACCAAAAGTAGCCATGTGGCTCTTTCCAATTATTAATGAGCCAGTGTGTAAATCCTACTTTTGCTCTAAATGGGGAACCCAGAATATTTGGCAAGTAGCAGTAATTACTTCTGTAGCATCTACTGAGAAGGCTCTGTTAGCATATGTCTATTCTACATATCAAAGTTCTTACTTTTTCAATGTAATATATAATCATTTTCTCTCTTTTGTTGAATTTTTAGTATTGCTGACTTGCTTTCTCTTTGCTTGTTTGTTTTTTTCAAATGGAACAGAAGAAGAAAACATGCTTTTGTAGGTTGGACCATGAGAAAATGTGGGGAGCAGCCATCTGAGAATTTTATGGAAGGACATTTATCTTATCTGGCAAGGTAAGATCCAGTTGGAGGTATTAATAATTATTCTGGAATCATTATATGTGTTAGGTGGGTTATAGAGCTATGCTAAAAGAAGGAAGAATGTTAAAATATCTATTGCATACTTAAAAACACAACAGAAAGTTGATTTTTCTGTATTTGACACACACATGCACACAAAATTTCCCCTGGCTGTTGATATATGTTAATATATCTGTTCGCATTTAGCAATTTGAAGAAGGGAGTAACAGAACCTGAATTTTTATCAGTGTTGCATACATTGTTAATTGGCTCCCAATATTTATTTTTCCTTCTATCTTTTAATAATAGAATTCCTACCACCCTATTCTGGTATAGCTAGAGATTAAAGCCAGATGGATGCAAGCCCTCCCCACAAAGGTACCTTTGGACATAATTAACATTTAATGACCACCCATTTTTGTAGGTCTCTCTTGCAGGTAGCTATGATGGTCATGTATTAAGCTTTAGCTGATGGGATGTAAGCAGAAGTGATGGGTGTAACTTCTAGGTCACATTGTTAATAAGGAAGCTGTTAAATATCAACTTCCTTTTCTACCTTGCTGGCTTGGAAAAGGTGACAACTTTTTGGAACAGTCTCTTTGGACCAAGGAGAGAAGTCACATATTGAGGATGACTCTCACTACTGTGGACTGACTGTCAATTTCTGAACTGCTATGTGAGAAAGAAATAAGCCTTCTATAATATATTGATTGAGCCATTGTATTCTGGGTGATGCTCTTTATTAAAGCAGTTTAGCCTATACCATACTTAACACCGTTCCTCTTTCTGGTTTAGTTTCATTTTCAGCATCATATTTTCATTGATTTATTTTCATCTTTATCATTTCATTTTCTCTTATATTGAAAAGCCTGAGGAAAGTTGGTCCTTTGCTGATTATGCAATTTAGGAATGCACTTATTTACACTTTTATTTTATTTTTAAAATTTTAACCTCCTAAATACATCAGGCAACAGTGAACACAAAGACTTTTCAATTCTCGGCTGTACCAAGGACTTGTTCTTCTAAACCAATGTTCTATTTTACTCATCCAGGAAAGTTTTTTGGCCTAATAGAAAAACCAAACTCTGTGTGATTAACATTCTAAAATGCAATAAAAAGACTCCAGGGCTTAGTGGCCTTGTGTGTTATGAGATGAATTCTGGAGGCATATTTAAGTATGAAAATAAACCCAGTTGGCCTTTGCAGAGCCCTATTTTCTTCATTTGGTTCCACTTCATAGTTGAATATAAGCCTGGAGTGAAGATCTGCACTTTTAGAAAACGTCACTCTGGCACATTTTCAAGCAGATGGACCTTTTCTAAATAGCTGATATCCTGTGGGGTGGGTAGGTTTGCACAGTAAAGAGATGAAATCAACTGTAGCTGGGACAGGGTGGAGAGACAGCAGGTATTCTTTGGGGGCAACCTGGGGTTTTTACCTGCCACTTGGTCATTTAATGGTTTATTTAAAGTCTTGAAATGGATTAAAATGTAGTGGGCTGTTTTTATAGCCTTCTCTTGCCAAACTCACTACCTAATGGGTAAAATAGACCTAATTCATACCACACTCTTCCTCCCCACACAACACACACAGCAGCCATTCCTTGGTAAAATGATAAAAAATTCAGCCAGTCGCTTTAGTCTTTCCACAGAAGGTCAGTCAGTTTGGGCTCTATTGACAGCTGTTTAGATGAAACCAACTGAATCAGAGAACTGAATGCATTTGTTGTTTTGGCAGCTTGGAGACTAGAAATATATTATTGGTAACATAATTTGCTCAGCATTCCAGCAGGCTTCAAGCAGAATTAGTGATCGTAATAAGTGGTCCATCTAAATAATATAGTGAAAACCAGAATCCTGGGTGTTTGTTTTTTGACAGAAAATATGAATGAGGGTGTTTAGAGGATAAAAGTATTGACATCCTTCCTTGTAGAATTTTGTTTCATTCTTTTTTTATTCCTTTTATTTTTTTCCCAAGCAAGTTATTGTACAATATATTTTGAAATGTAATACCATGCATTATAGTATGTATTTATAAAAAGAGTTCATTCCACAGAGAATTCCCATCTAAGACATTGTTCTGTTAAGTGACTTAAATATTTTAGAGCTAGGACTAGAACTCAGTGAATCTATAAATACATATTATTAATTGATTTATGAATATGAGTAATGATTATAGAAAAAAGCATATTTTAGTCTTTTGCTGAATGTTTCTATTATAAAGTCACAACTGCTGTTGAGATTTTGTAGTCACTTAACTTTTCAATGCTAGTATACCTTAGTCATGACATACTACTTTCATGACAAATTTACTTGAGTTTTGTTTGGCTGTGTAAAACCTGTTTCAAGCGCTGAAATAATGATGGAAGTTACTCGTGTGATAGAAGAGCATGTTTATTCTGGCAACTCTGGACAACTCTGGAAATCATCACACATCTTAATGTACTGAATTAAAAAGATATAGAGTAATGATCTAGGGAACTCCTTAGGAATTAGTTGTACTGAAACAATGAGTGTAAATAAGAAATCTTGTCAGATTAACTTTTGTTTTGATCTAGTAGAAAATCTTATGACTTAAAGAGGATAGGTTAGTGAAGTTGATATAATTGAATACAACTTTAACTCATATAATTTGATCATCAATACATATAGGTAATGACGAGTTTCTTGAAACACCAAACTTTATTTTTGTCTATATTGCACAAAACCATCAGGAGTAGAAGTTTTATAATAAAATGCTTATTGGGCCCAGTTATATAATTAAATAATTTAACCAGAAGATATAAGACTATAGGGAATGATGGTGACTGTGGAGAACTGGAGAATTCAAAGGGCTTCTCCACATTAGCTAATGGTTGCCGTGTACAAGTCTGG
Source organism: Craseonycteris thonglongyai (assembly GCA_004027555.1). NCBI lineage: Eukaryota > Metazoa > Chordata > Mammalia > Chiroptera > Craseonycteridae > Craseonycteris > Craseonycteris thonglongyai. Next base: position 34 of record PVKE010035176.1, on the reverse strand, counting down.
GTGAACAGATTTTCCAGTTTTCAAAAGAAATTGG
>PVKE010035175.1:0-17013 GCA_004027555.1 Craseonycteris thonglongyai | reverse complement strand
CTTTAAGGATACAGAACTGATTTGTCTCTCATACAATGAAATTTCACCTCAACTTTAAATCTACCTATTTAGAGTTTAGAGATTATGGAATAATGCCAGGTTAAAGATCATCTTTATTTTAGTTAGTACAAATAAGGTTTCAAGGGACTATAACAATTATTGAAGAAAAAAAAAATAACCTGTTTTCAAATACTAAAGGAGCAATCTCTTATATTGCAACACTTGATATGCTAATTATATGTAATTTATTCATTTCTTAGATTGCCTAAGGACATGAACCGAATGACTTCATTTCATTAAACATTCTATAATATTTAAATCTTTCACTTATTTAGACAAGTCTTCTTCCTAATTATCCCAAATTAATACAATTCCAGTCCTACGGTAGTTATATTTATTACTTCATCTAGTGGAACATTATACACATAGCAAGTCCCACCTGACAAAGGCCTAATTAGATGATCAATTTTTCTTGACTAGAGGTACAGAAGAACACCAGTGGTCCTTAAGAAAAAAAAAAACTTTTTTTAAGATTTATTTTTATTGTTTTTGACAGAGAGACAGAGACAAAGAGAGAGAGAGAGAGAGAGAGAGAGAATAGGGAGGGCTCAGAGCAGTCTTCATCACTGCACATCATTAGTTTTCGACGTAGTTTCATTCAGGCAGGCCCAGGGCTGTACAGGACAGGAGCTGGTTGGAGACCTTCCCATATGAAGAGCTCATCCCGGCAAGAAATGAACTGGGGGCACGCCCCAGTTCAGCATATGGGTCCGCACAGGTCAGGGCCGGGATTTGATCCTCTGTCCCTGGGGCTGCAGAACAAGCACTCAACCGGCTGAGCCATCCTGGCTTCCCCAAGAAAAAATTCTTAATGGTATGCCACTCAGATTTCAATTCTTCTTTTCTTTTATTTTTTTTGTTAGGATTTATTTTATTGTTTTTGACAGAGACAGAGAGACAGACAGAGAAAGAGAGAAGGGGTAAGACCCAGAGCAATCTCCATAGTTGTGCATCATCAGTTTTCGACACGGTTTCACTCCTCACAGGTGGGCGGGGACCGCATAGGGTGGGAACTGGGCTGGGGGCCTCACGGATGGGAGGCATGCCCCCTAGAGCCAGGGGCCCAACTGGGGGGCGAGAACTGAACTGGGGGGTCTCCTCCAGTTCAGCATATGGGTCCGCACAGGCCGCGCTGGGATTCAATCCTTGGTCTCTAGGGCTGCAAAGTGAGTGCTCAACCCACTGAGCCATCCCAGCGTCCTCTGACTTATTCTTGAGACTTTAAAAGTGAGTTTTGGATAACTTACTTTGAGAACAAATTTCCAATTTTTGACTATTGTATTTCTTTCTAATTTAGAGTCACCTTTTCAGTGTTCAGAACATGTACAATCATCAGAGAGCTTTCCAGAAGATTAAGCAGAATCCCTGGATGCCTTCTCATTCTCCACACTTGCGCTTCCGTCAAGCCCATACCCCCAAGTGAGATGTCCAGCTCTGGATTCAATGCTGGGAGGAAGGGAACTTCAATTTCTTTGTTACTCTTTATTCTGCTTGGCCAACTGCCAATCCTAGAACACTCCAAATGTCTAGTATGTTCTACTTCTGCATTCAGATTAAAGAGCACCAGTTATGAAGATCACTCAATCAAATTACATTTAATTTAATTAAAATTAAATGCCACCATAAATTCATGGTATCCATCCTCAGCTAGGCTCTTCAAGTTGCTCACCAATCCATCTACATGTCCCTTTTCTGGTACCAACACAGCTATTGACATCCATCAACACTTCCACTTCTTTCAGCAGGTGGCAGCTTTCTGCTTCCAGGAGGAGACAGACACTACCCGCTTGAAACTCCTGCACATTCTAGCCCCTGTGATCCTTATAAGCATATCTACAATACACCCACTCTCCTACCAGTTGCTTCCTCTAGGTCCTTCTATCTGTTTCCCCACTGAGCCAGGATGATCTCTCTCTAATGCAAATCCAAGCATGTCACACCCCTGCTTAAAATTCTTCTGTGACTCACTATCTTCAGAATAAAACTATAGCTCCTCAGCTTGATATTTAAGATCCTTCTACCGGTAAATCTTGGCCTTTAGTTTCATTTGCCATCTTATCTCACCACTTCCAACAAGCTTCCAAAGGGAGAGAATTGCCTGTGTGACCCTCCTGTCCTTAGCCTCTCACCTCTCAGCTCTCCTTCCCTGCCCAGCTGACAATGAACCTCCAAGGGCCGATGTGGGGCTCACTCACCTCTTCTGAGGTTCCCTGCCAATCTCCACGGTTTGTTAGGCGCTCCTGTTACATGGCACTCCAGCGCCCCTTCTTCAGCTCATCACAACTTGCATTACACTGCTGTGCTGTTGCTTCCCATAGATCTCCAGGGAATTGTGGGATTCTTCTAAGCAGAAAAATGATCTTAATTCTCTAAAACCAACTGAGGCCCTCACACAAGCCACTCATACTGGTTTGTTGAATGTGAGAGGGAGTAAATGAATGAACACACTGAGAGGCTCACTGAACTGGGTAAGTAATGCAAAATCAGTGTTTACCAAACTGGTACAACTGTATCTCAAAATCACCTAGGGACTTTTTAAAACAAAATTCTGGGCCTCATCCCAAACCTACAAATCTGAATACTGAGGAACGAAGCCAAGACGTGGATCTGCTTAACAAGTTCTCTGGATGACTGCAGAAAGAACCAAGTCAAACACTGGTCCACAGATGATGTGTAGGTACCACAGTCCACATAGAATGAGCCTATCTCGGCTGCCTCCAGGCGAGTGTATCTACAATGCAAGGACAGTAACAACACAACGCTGACACTGCCAACTGTACATGGCAACTTCATTCTGCACCTCTCATTACCCTTTGCTTGGGGCTTGTGACTTTACAAGTCTAATATTTGGTTTTCTGAAGTGCACCTCCCAGTATATTGTGGGCTCTCAACTATGTTTTAAGCAACCTGAGCATAAGGGCTCATGTCTTTACATCCCATAGCACTGCCTCACAGCAGACACTGCTAACAGGAATAGCAATTGAATTAATTAGAAGTTGACTTTACCCAAGTTTAAGTATGTCTCTCATTTGTGGGAAAAAATAAGAAAATAGTATTCAAATAACAGCACAAGAAACTGGGAACCTTTGTGTTGTATTAGCTCTACCTTTACTTTTCACTGTGCTTATTAACCAGGGGACTGTGGCCTTCCTATTAAGAAAGCCTGCAAGACTCATCATATTTCTCTGTGCGGGGGATGAGCACACAGCGGTCAGATCCCTTCAGTCTTCCCAGAGAACAAAGACCATCCAGCACATAGTGAAGCGACGAATGTCTACACTTACTAAAATACATGATTAAGAACACCTCACATCCACTAGGATGGCAACTATGGGAGGAAAGTAAAAAGGAAGGGAGGGAGGGAGAGAACAAGTTTTGGTGAAAATGTTAGAAAACTGGAACCCTCGTACATAGCTGGAGAGAGTGTAAAAACGTGTCAGTGCTGTGGGAAACAGCACGGTAGTTCCTCAAAAAACGAAACATAGTATTTGTGATCCAGCAACCCCCCTTCTGGGTATATATTCAAAGGAAATGAAAGCAGTGACTGGAACAGATATTTGTAAATCATGTTCATAGCAGCATTATTCACACAAGTGAAATGGTGTAAACAACCCAGGTGTCCATCAAGAAATGAATGGATAAACAAAATGTGGTACATACATATCATGAAATATTAGTCATCCTTAAAAAGGAAGGAAATTCTGACATATGCTACATCATGGATGAAACTTCAGAACGTTATGCTAAGTGAAATAACCCAGTTACGAAAGAACAAATACTGCATGATTCCACTTATACGAGGTACCTAGACTAGTCAAACTCACAGACAGAAAGTAGAATGGTGGTGACCAGGGGCTGGGAGGTGAGAGGAATGGGGAGTTTTTATTTAATGGAAACAGATACCCAGTTTTGCAAGATGAAAAGAGTTCTGTGGATGGGCAGCAGTATTGGTTGGACAACAATGTGAATGCACCGAATGCCACTAAATTGTACACTTAAAAATGATTCAGATGGTAAATTTCATGTTATATGTATCTGACCATAATGAAAAAATGGTTAAAAAAATACATGACTGAAAATGGGTCTATAGAGTTCAATATTGTATTTGAGGAGCAAACTATTCATCTTAAAGCAGCAGGACACATGAATTTGTGAAGTCTTCTAGTCCAAATGAACGCAATTTCCATACTTTTAATTTACTGAATACTGTTAAACCCTTTTCTTTAAAGAAGTCACTTACTAATCAGATCTCTCCCAAATTGCTTTCCTGACAATAAGAAGTTAAAACACTAGATATGCAAATATTAAGAAATTCTAGTCTTAGGAAATTGCATACAAGTGAATTTGAACTTTTTCATTCTGTGACTTTATTTTGGTGCTTTGAGTCTAAAGTTAAAAATACAGAGAAACTATAAATCACATTTTTTAAAATTTAATTTTGTTATATTTTGGTATTTTTAAGTCTATTAGATACAGAGAATTTAGTCTTCCCTCATTAATCAGCCATAAAACCCGAGAGGGTTAATAGACATAATTTTTAACTATTACATACGGTCAAAAAGCAATTTTTGTTTTGTTTTCTTTTTGGAAATACACTGTGTATCATAAAGCTCTGTGACTGTTCTTAACTGTTCTAAAGAAGAGGAGTTTGCTTTATTTGTATTACTTTAAATGCTATGCACTCCAAGAATTATGTGGGTGCTCTATTTTGCAGAAGTACTAAGTAAAAATTACATTTGTCATATTATTCACAGTCACTATGTTGCCATGGGTTACCGGACTCATCCTTCTTGACCAAAGAAAAACTGGAAGAAACTGTTAAGGATTTTCTCAAACAGGGACCTTCCTATGGGGAATCACAAGGACACATTGTTTTCTTACCCCTCTAAGTCAAAGATTGTATAATATACATCTGATGTACTCTAAACCAGTTAACTGATTTGTATCAATGATATAGTCCATTTACCCAATTTGAACCATCTATATACTTTTAAAAATCGTATTTACCAAAATTCCTAGCTTATTAATTTTTTGATTACATTGAACTTAATCTCATTTTACACCATTCTTATTAGTCCTCCCTTTTTGCCCTGATAGCATCATTTTGAATTATTGTGCTGGGTACTGTCACGTTCAATTATTTGGATCTTGGCCTACTGTTATGTGCAGAATAATGTTCAAACTCTTACAACAACAGATGGCTAAAGTTAGATTGCACTAAATCTATGTTGTGTTAGCAATTTTTCTTAAATAAAAAGTAGAGTACACGAGAAAATGAGTCAGCAGAAGAAAATGGTTTACAAATGAATGAAATTATGTACATATGAGAGACTTCTTTCCATCTGAAGCTTCAAAGTTTGTCATCAGGTACCTTCGTGCCAGACAAGTTAAGCCCTAGAAATTGTGCCACCGGAAGTCCTTTATCTCTTCCAAGAACCCCACTGCTCATGGCCTGACTGACAGCTCCTGATAACAGTGGGCCAATTAAGGCAGCTGAGGAGCACACAAGGAACTGAGAAGAAACACACTCCGAGGTGAATGTGAAGAGAAGGGGAAGAAGCAGTGGCAGGGAGATCATCTAGCCACAGCTCTTCCTCCACCCTCTTCAGCCCCCTGCTCACTTTAGGAAACTATTGTTCTTAGGGCATGGGAGGGTAACTAATTTCAATTCTGCTGGCAAAGTAGAGATTATTTTCAAATACTACACATAAATATTTGAGGTTCGATTTGTAAGAAATATGCAGAGAACTCTAAAACCTCCCCTCTCCAGGACAACACAGGCCTCTCTAGAGTAAGTGCCAGATGAACCCCTAGAGTAGAGAATGAAAATATTTTATTTCATATTTGCTTATTAATCTTACTAACGTTTGATATATAGGTGAACAGTCAAATGTACACATGATTCAAAGTATGTTTTTGCGTGTCTGTGTATATAAAGTCTCAGTTTTGTTATCTGGGATGCTTAAAATATTAACTAGTGGCTGCCTCCAGGATTGTTTTGAGGACTAAATGGGGCCATTCTTATGCAATGGTTGTACCAAGCACATGCTCAATAAACAATGGTTCCCTTCCTTAAGGAAAATGGAATTGAGGGTAAAAAGGCTCCCTCTTAATACGGACACTTCAGGAGCACAGGGGACCTCTGTTGTCTTGTTAGGAGGCACGCTCTCAGTCTGTGACAGGAAGCCTGTACCCTTGTCCCGGGCCCTTTGACCTCTGGCTTCCCACCACCACGCTGAACAGAACCCGTGCAGGGCCTGGTTACACAACAAACCCTGCGTAACCATTAACCGCACCTCTCAGAACCCTCAGCGTCAATACCCGTGGACCACCACGCTCACTACAAGGCTGCACAGGAGAGCGCGTGCTTCCACACCTCTGTCTGCATTTGAGAAACTCCACTTCTAGCCCTTAAGATTGGGATGCTATCCCTCCACTTATGCCTTTGGCATCTCAAGCAAACGTTCTTCAAAATTCTCCAGATGTTTAAGTCACCCCCACCAAGCACAATATATGGGGAAACAGGACCTGTGGTCTCCAGACACTACCATGACCAAGGCAAGCGAGTGCTTTTGCTCTGTTTTGGAACCATAATTAGAGGAGGCTTTGGAAGTTCAATTATTAATAGTTGGCTCTAACCATCTAAAAGCAACTTATCCAATACCTTTTGCCCTTCTTTAGGCAATTTCCCCTCGACTTTAAGGAGGGGACATTAAGGAAGGGGCAAAGTGTTGACATCGAATAAATAAAATGGAAATGCAGGTGTGGACACAGGAAAAACGAGATGCCTCCAGTCCCCGATCCTGGCTGGCCGTGTGCCCACGTCTGCCTGGAAAGTGAGGTGAGGGAGAGGTGGTTGCAGCGCTGAAAGTGGCTGAGGAGGGAACCCCTCTCTCCTCCCCCAGCTTAGGCTGCTGTCCCTGAGCCCCAACTCCTACTGCCAAACCACTTGCTCTTAGGAAAGCTGCTGAAATAATAACATGTAAATAGTGGACCCCTCAACCTCCTATCCAACCCAGGGGACATCCTGACCATTACTACAAAGGAGGAAAATGCACCTGGTTGGAGAAGGAGACACTGGGTTCTACTTTTAAAACTAGCCTTTAAAGACGAACCTTGTCTGTCACAGCTTTTCTTTCTCATGCTGCGTTTTGGTGACATCATCTTTATTGCATACACAAACCTATAGCTCAACACTCCACTTCGAAGAGGCTTTTTTTCCTCTTTACCTTCAACTGAAAAGTCAATATAAGAATGTCAGATTAAACCATGTCTGATTAGATGGAGCACCATTTCCCTGGTTTTAGATGAAGCCAATTTCTCTAAGATTTATATCTCACAGGAATATTGAGTACACAACAATATTCTCCCATTTTCCCAAGATGGAAATTCAAGGACAAGCAAGCTCACGTAGGTAAACAAATAATTTTGTAGATTTCTCAGATCCAAATCAATAAGGAATGGAATATTTGATTTCTGATTAAATGAGTACCAAGTCTAAGAAGCAGATGGAACTCTACCTGTATTTAGCTCTACCTGACCCTGAACAAAATGCCCATTATTTCCCTTCTTTCTGCATCAAGTGTAAGACATTTAGGAATGAGTCAATCCTACAGAGTTATGTCCCAAAAGAACTAATAATACAATAGCAAAAATGTACTAACTGTGTGTCAGTCACTGTGCTAATTATGTTGCATGCATTTCCTCATTTAATCTACAAAACAACTATAAGTTACATACAATTTTATCTTCATTTTACAAATGAGAAACAGGATAAATTGGTCATATAAAATCCCAAGATTACATAGCCAGCAAGTGGGTGCCAGGATACTAACATACGATCATCAGACTTCAAGCCCCAAATCGCATGAACATAAGACTGAAGCCACCATTACAGACCTGGAAAAACCCCTCACACTCCATGACCATCCTCACTGTTCGGCTCTCCAGGACGTGTTCACTCCCTGCCCAAACAGACTTTTCAAAATCATTTCTTAAGGTTTATCAACAGCCATCCTTTGTCTTCATTATAAATAACCATTTAGCACGTGTGGGGCGGGAGAAGGAAATGTCTAAATAGTCCTTTTGATTATTTTTAAACCAATCAAAATGAAAATCCAAATGAATTCACTAGGTTAACAGGAAGTCCCACTATAAGTATAAGCTCCAACACCTAGTCTAAAATGATGTTTTATCTTAGAAGTTTGGTGGATTCCAAAAAGCTTTCTTGTTTTATAATTTCAACAAAGATCCATGCTGGAATGTTTGAAATCTTAAGACAGATGCCTAGATAGGTACAACCCAGTGGATACCTAGACTGTCCCAGTTCTCTCCTTTGGCCCAGTGTCAATGGATCAAGATTATTGATCAGCCACAACTACCCTGGAGATCTCTTATCATCACCCCCAGGGCACCAACTATGAAAACAGTTGAAGTGAAACAGAGATTTCACTGACACTAAGCAGTGTTAGAAAGACAATGGGTTTAAACTCCTACTGTGCACCTGCAATGTACCTGACACTTGCTGGAAAAAAAACCAAGACAGACCGGAACTTTGTTCTCATAGAGCTCACAGTCCAGGGAGGTTTGGACAAGAAAATAATGATGGACATGCAAATTATCTTAGAGATGTGATCACAGAGATGGAGTAGCTCAGCTTGTGCATCAAGCCAAAGAGGCTTCCTGGAGAGCTAACACGCAAGCTGAGTTTTAACACCCGGAGGTAGCAGGATGCAAAGAAGAGGGAAATTGGGCATTATTGCAGAGATAAAAACAAAGGGCTCTGGAAGCTCCTTACAAAATGAAGGCGACATGGTTGCAGAGCAACACTCAACTACACTTCCTTGTGCAGCTTACACGCACAACTTACTCTTTATATTAATACTGTACTTTGAAGGGATGACTAGTGAGATCCTTTTGAGATTCTATTTGTGTCCTTTGGGATTTTTTGTTATATGTGACAGAAGCAATGGCGCTTTTAATAATACTAATGACAAGTGATACTGATATAATGCTTCCTGTTATTATCCCCATTTCACAGGAAAGGAAACTGAGGCCCCGAGGCTATAGGTAATTTGTCCAAGTTTACCCAGCTAGTGACGGAAAGCTGGATTATGAAGCCATTCAGCCTGCATCTATGAGACATGGCCTCTCAGGAAAGGGGTTTATTAGAATGTACTGAGTAACTCAGACGGTGGCAGGGAAGCTAGAGATCCAGGTGTGGAACTCCTCAGCCAGAGACACTTTGGTGAGGACTCCCTGGCAGCGACCGCAAGCACAAATGCTGCCGCTGGCACTGTCATCAATGCCGCATGGGACACCACCTGCCCACTGCACCTACTGCCTTGGGAATGCCAGCTTCCAGCAACATTACCACCACCTCAGGGGATATGCTCACAACCCCACTACCCTGCCCTACAAGTGCCAGATTCAAAGTCTGGGAGGAAAGGTGTATTTGGTGAGATCTATCAGGGGTCCTCAAACTTTTTAAACAGGGGGCCAGTTCACTGTCCCTCAGCATGTCCACACATGTGTACTGTGGGCCCAGGACGAGTCGGCTGCTAAGCAGGACAGGCAGCGGCGGCAAAAACACCCGGCAGGGGCAAGCCAGGATGGCTCAGTGGGTTAAGCGCTCACTTTGCCGCCCTGGGGACTGAGGATCGAATCCTGGCCCCGGCCTATGTGGACCCATGTGCTGAATTGGGGAGTGCCCCCAGTTCAGTTCTCACCTGGGCGAGACCCCGGCCCAGTTCCTGCCCTGTGCAGCCCCGCCCACCTGTGGAATGAAACTATGTAGGAAAACCAATGATGTGCAATTATGGAGACTGTTCGGGGCCCTCCCCCTTCTCTCTGCCTCTCTGTCTCTCTCTGTCTCTGTCTCTCTGTCAAAAACAATAAAAAAACAAAAAAACAAAAAAAAAACACCCGGCGGGCCAGATAAATGTTTTCGGCAGGCCGCATGTGGCCCGCGGGCCGCAGTTTGAGGACGCCTGGAACTTCGGATCATCATCCCATGCCCTCAATGTCAGGCAGTCCAAGTAAGCCACTCCATGGCACGTTCAGCACGTACATTGAGAAATGAGGTTGCCGCCGTGCCCTAGGGCTGCTGAAACAAAGTACCACAATGAGGTGCTTTAAAACAATGGAAAATTCTTCTTAACAGTCTGGAGTCTCCAAGTCAGAAGAGCGTTTTCCTTGGAGGTCCTGAGAGTCCACTTCATGCCTCTCAGTCAGCAATCCCTGGCCTGCCTTGGTGTGTACATGTGTCACTAAATCTCTGCCTCCATCTTCACATGGCCTCCCCTCTGCACTGGCTCTTTTCTTCTTCTTATAAGGATACCAGTCTTATCGGAATTAGGTTCCACCTTACCCCAGTATGATCACATCTTAATTTCACCTGCAAAGACCCTATTTCCAAACAGGGTCATATTCACAGGTACCCGTATTTTCCAGCGTATAAGACAACCGGGCGTATAAGACGACCCCCTAATTTTACAGTTAAAACATAGGTTTAGGCCTATATTCGCTGTATAAGACTACAGCCTCGGAAGTGGGGGGTAGTCTTATACAGCGAATATAGGCCTAAACCTATGTTTTAACTGTAAAATTAGGGGGTCGTCTTATATGCCAGAAAATACGGTAGGACTGGGACATGTCTTGTTGGAGGACATATTCAACCCATAACAGTGGGAGATTACAGACAGAGGAAAGGGTTCAGATAATGGGCAGCCAAAAAAATGACAAATATCCAATGTACTTCAATCACTATGAGGGCCTTCATTTCATCTAATAGGAAATGATTTCAAAGCAAAAGCTGAATATGCCGAAAGCAATAAAGGGTCTAAACGGCTCTCTTAGGGGAATCAGCCAGACAGGAATTTGCAGTAGGGGTGCAGTAGGGGTGTTCATTGCAGAGCTAGATGGTGCCTCCCTCTGAAACCACACCCATCCGAAGGACAGGGCAGTTTCCCCCTAATGCCCAGCAGGCATCTGCCAAAGAGCTCTCTTTTATCTTCAAAAAGAAAACTTGGCCTGGAGGGGCTATCTTAGGTTTAAGTAGAAAGATAAATAGAGCTTTCAACGGTGTGTATGAGTTACCTAAGCCATAATTTTTCAACTGAATAGGTATATATGACAGATGTTTGAAATATACATTATTTACATAGCTGGTCTAGCCTCTTGTGCTGCTACGTACACAGCTCTAACTCTTTTCAAAGCTGACTACAGATATCAAAAGCATATCCCTTTTATCAATAATACAATGGCTTCTGAATAAATGCAAATACTAATAAGACAAATCCAAGAATTAAAAAGCACTTTCCTTTTAGAAACAGGAGAGCAAATGATCTCCAAGCAATCCTAACCTCGATTTTCCAGGTTTTCAGAAACCCAAGTAGGACTCAAAGGGAGGCCAAATGACCCTCTATCTGGAAACAGAAATAAGTCAGTCACCTGCTCCCCTCTAAGAAGCAGAACATGAAGTACAAAAAAGCGAAGCTATTCCCATATTTCCAACCAACACTGCTAAGTGGATGGCCTCTAAATTATGCCTCTAACCTTGACTGTTCACTTGTGTGCCTAACGGATCACTCAGCTTGGACAACCAAACCGTGATGTCCAAAGTGGAACTCATCGTACTCCACTGCCCCCAGCTTCCTGTGCATTTACTGCCTTCTTCCAGCAAAAATCTGATTCACCTTTTATTCTCTTTCACCTCTTAAATCCAGTCACTTACAAAGAACACTCAGTTCCTTTGTTCTGCCAAATTCTCCCTTCCCTCTTCACTCCCATCCCTCCTTCCTTGGCTGATACAGGTCTTCCCCCATGTGGCATGCATGAGTGCCACTCAGGGACAATGAGGTCATTTTAGGTGGTACCTAGTTGAATATTTTTCACTGAAAGAGTAATATTAATGTTAATGGGGAGTAGAAAAATATGCAGTAAATAACTGAACAGGTGATATATGAACATGGTTCAGAAAATCTTGAGGGGGCTGCTAATACAGTGTTGAGAAACATGCTCTGTGGGGGTCCCCTCAACATCTACTGTTTGATCACCACATCACCCCATCACCCAACTCCCAGCCTCTTGGTCTTGACATTCCACCTCTTCCATCTACCCTGCAAACCACAGCCAGACACCTCTTCCAAAAATGCTCCTTTCTTCTCTTCTCTCCCAAACTCACTAGGCTATTACCTACCACATGAAATCTGAATTTCACCTACATTTCAAGATCCTGTCTAGCCTAGCTACACATTTCTAGTTACACTCGAAGTTATAGCATGATCAATTTCACATCACTACCAACTCTCCGCTAACCAGAACTCAAACAACTGGCATTTTCAAGCCCCGGCAAAAGAACCCTGAAGAACTAACACTACATGTACTCGGCATGGGTGCCAGTTACCTGAGAGGCTCCTGTATTTTCACATCCAGTTTCAGGCCTGGGCTCGTACTGCTTCCACAGCCCTTCCCCAGTCCCTCTGCTTCTCTGGCTCTTCAAATCCTTCCCAGTCCTTCAAGACGCAGGCAAGTCCTCCCTTCAGGCAGCTTTTCCTCATTGACATCCTTCTCTGACCGCCTATTCCACTTACACCAACCGCATCAACCACCCCACTTGACACTTGGTTATATGTGTTATTTAACCTTTAAAAGACGGCATTTAAATTTCTGTAAAAATGTTTGTTTTTATATATACTGCCCAGAAAAAGAGGGGATGGCTAGCAGGTCAAAAGGGACATTTGTTGAAAGATAAATAGTCCTGACATCATTACACACTTCAAGCACATCATAGAAGGAGCGAGAAATAACTCAAATGAAGTGGGAACGAAAGTTCCCATTCGGCCAGCGGGACCCGCTCCTTGCCAGGAACAAAAGTTCCCTTTCGTCCGATAAAGGTTAATGCTTTCCAGTGGTCAACTCAATGAGAGCTGGTCCTATCTACCTACCACAATAAGAGGTAGGGGAATAGGAATATATATACATATATACCCACACACATATATACTATATACATACATACATACATACATATATATATATATATATATATATATATATATATATATATATATATATCTTTCATAGTTATTAAAGGATGACTCACATTAGAAGTTAAAAACACCTCTTCATCCAACTTTTTAACAGAAGCCATGCTTTATTCATGCATTCAATAAACATTTACTGAGCACCTGAAATGTGCTAAGCTCTGTGGCTGCTGGCAAAACAGAGACGCGAATAAAACACATACTGCCATCATGGAACCTTCTGGCTAGTACAGTAGACGCACGTGTAAATTCCTGGTGTCACACAATGTGACTGTGGTGCCATAACACAAGTACCTGACAAATGTCATGCATGTAATTCAGTCTCGACACGATCTGGAGGAAGACTGGAGAAGGGGCATGTGAGCTGGTTCTGGAAGGTACAGTTTCCAAAGCCTGGAGCACAGGATGGTGGGGCAGGGACGAGCAGTGGGAAAAGTGGGGAGCTCATACTATAAAGAGCCTTGGTTGAGGGCTTCATCTACGGGCACGAGAGACATGGCCAGCTCTGCTTCAGGGGAGATTAAAAACATAAAACACCTTGGGGGACACGAGGAGAATAAATTGGGTTAGGAGAGGTCATGTAGGAAGACACTATAACAGAGTAGAAGATTTAAACAGAGATGAAGAGGGAGGGGCTGATTTTAGAAATATTTAGGAAGTAGAAATGAATAGAATTTTCTGACCAACTGGTTGTGCATTCCAATGTCAAATAAAAATAGTCTAGGGATTAACTACTTAAGGAAATGTTTATTGTCTATTTAAAATATTACTCATGTTATCTCTTTCTTGTGTTTCTGTAGCTAAGGTTAATTTGGAACTGACTATAGACTATATTCTTACCAACTACAGGAATTCCTACTTAACACCATATAGGTTAGGCATCACACAGTTTCTGTGACTGGTCTACAAAAGCCTGCCCTAAATTCAAAAGTTCGCATATTATCCCACCAGCAAAGATCTAACCAGATTTTGCTCCTTGGTTCCATCTGCACTGTCTGAACTGTCTTAACTCTCCAGGGTATTGGGAATTTAAGCACAATTGCTCTGGAGGTGTAAAAATGCTGAGGGGTTTTATACAATATACTCATATTCCTTTTTTCAAATAAAAACGTTCACAAGAGTGTAAAAGATATTGAAATGCCAAGAGAGGTGACCTTTTGTAAGCACATTCATGTTCTCCTGGGAAATAAAGAATAAAGTCATTCACCACCAAGTGTAATATTCCTCACTTCCACTTGTCTGGTGAAAGGAATCAACACAGGTAGTTTCAAATTAAAACACAGTTGGAGCAGCTAGGCTGAAAATGGATCTCTGCAAAGAGGGAAAAGAAGGCAACAGGACGCTGTTTATTAAACTTGCATATAATTATAACTTGCCACGTCTTCATCCATCATCTCCCTACCCCCATCACTCTAGTCACTAGAACAAGCCCTAAGATGCAGACATTTAATGTAACATTTGGAGATGATGACAGGCAATAGGATTCCCTTGCAAACTGAGCAGTCTTCCCACATACCCCACATATGGAAGCACATGACTCCAATAAGAAGAAAGGGCAAAGGTGATTGATTTCTAAAGATTTTTGTGCAAGTGCTCGGAAATCCTGCGCTTACTTATTACAGAGTCACTGCGGAGCCCCATTCTGTAATGGAAGGTGGGCCAGGAGGACCCACTACAGATGGAAGGGCAGTCATGCTGCTCACCAGGGACACAGCTGGTTTCGGGGCAGGCCCAAGTTAGAACCTCAGTGTCCGTTCTCTGCTCCCAGAAAACTCTCCTGCTCTTAAAATAACAGAACATAAGGAATTGGGACATATCCAACTGTGCCCCAGAATTAGTTTCTATAAAGTCAAAACTAGTAAATTCAACAAGGTGGTGTGCTAGCTCTCCCCACAGATTATATTAGATCGGCAGACACAACTGATTTAAATTTTCATAAATTGTCAGTTTGGGGGCTTTTGTTTTATCTTTCTTTTCAAATCCTTTAAAACCTTATTATTAAAAATGTCTGCTTCATTGTTCTTTAAAATGGCAAACTAAAAGTATCATGGCTTTGGGAATGCTTCATTCATAAGCAACACCTTTTATGAACATGTTCTGTAGAACCTTTATAGTGGAAAGAGTACTTTGCAATCTTGATCAAGAGAATGCCCCACACTTGGTGGTATTACACAAGGCATATAAAGAAGCACCCATCCCCAGAGCCAGGGAAGAGGAGAGTAAAGGAAATTAAAAGTTAGTAGCACCATTTGTGCAGAGGTCATAGTTCACACTGTTCTTACAAAAGACTAGCTTCATCAACAAAAAGTTTGGGGCCTTGAAAATCATTTCATGGAGGTTCATGACATGTTTTCATATATGAAGCACCAAGGATTATATTGATATTTCTCTCTTTGTGGAGAGTTTTACTTTTATCTCTAGTTAATTAAATTCATAATTTATAATTCTATAATCTATAATTCATAATTTCTATTTTTAGAAAATAAGGATGATCCCATATCTATTTGGTCTAACATCTTTCCTTCAGATAATGCATTTTATTATTCATATTGATTTGGTTTTTTTTTTTTAAAGATTTATTTTTATTGGTTTTTGACAGAGAGAGAGACAGACAGGGACAGACAGAGAGAAGGGGTAGGGCCCAGAGCAGTCTCCATAGTTGACATTAGTTTTCCATATAGTTTCACTCCACAGGTGGGCGCGGGGCTGGGCAGGCCAGGAACTGGGCCAGGAGCCTCCCACATAGGCCCCGGCAAGAACTGAATTGGGGGCACAGCCCAGTTCAGCATGTGGGTCCACATGGGCCGGAGCCGGGATTCAATCCCTAGTCTCCAGGGCTGCAAAGTGAGCACTTAGCCCGCTGAGCCATCCCAGCTTCCCCTCATCTTGATTTGAACAAAAGGCAAGATCTCTTCACCAACTTCTGCCCAGAAGCTACCACTGGAAAATTATCAAGATGAACAACAAATGCATGTCATGATCTGTGAAGTTGCTGGTTTCCAGGAGGCCTGTGGATTCTTAGGATTATTTTAGATTTGTTCACATCAACTGGGACTTACAGTCTTATAAGGCATGGTCTTCAAGATTTAAAGTTTCAGAGTTCTCTATCTAACTGCCCTTTTACAGGATCTCTTTAAGTTTTAAATATGACTATTCTAACCTTTTGAGCTTTAGTTTATCCTGAAGGTATACGAGAAAGCCCAGGCTGAATATCAAGGCTATTGGTGTAAATCACATTTGAACTTGGTAATTAGTTATTAGTGGAGAAAAGACTGTTTGAAAGGGTACTGCCTCATTAGAAAGCTATCATGGAACACCCGCCATACTGCCTTAGTAAACAGAGTTAAACTTGAAGTACCCAATGCATGATAGGCATATCAAACCACAAGGACAACTGCTAATAAAAATGTGAACAATCTCTCCTTTTCTGAAGTTTAAAAAAAAGGGGGGGGGTTTTCCCATGTTTTTTAGGGATATTTGTTGGGAGGGGAAGGTTCTAAAAATATTCTCAACTGAAGTGATTTTATTTAGTATGTCTCTAAAGAGGCTTATCTTGGCCTTTGCACCCAACAACAAAAAGTTCTTTTTTACTTAAAATGAAGTCTAATAATACCAGTAGTTATTATGCCAAATGACTGGACAAACAGAAAGAAGAAATATGAAAAGCCTCATGTGTTTCTAAGCTGCTTCATTTTCTATTTCATTTTATGTGACAAAGGCTCTGTTTGTATCCAGAGTCACTAACTTGATACAAGTGGATTTCCTTTACATTTCTTAACAGGAAGAGAACTACTTGTAAATGATCTCAAAGTATTTTAATATACCTATTCTCATCTATTCTCATCAACACTCATATTTGGGAAGGAGCCATATTTGGAAAGGAAATTGGTAAGATACCCCCACCCCC
>PVKE010035174.1:0-17011 GCA_004027555.1 Craseonycteris thonglongyai | reverse complement strand
ACGGTTTACAATACTGACTTCTTAATTTAAATAGAATTATTGTTATTCCTAATATATTTGTAATACTGTCCCTTATTTTTCTCTCAGTGTAATGACCGCAGTTTAGAGATCTGTTGCCGAGAATGCTCACTTATCAAGTAAATAGATAGGTAAGAAAAGTAATTTAATTTAAAACAAAGAAAAGGTACTTACATTTTAAACAGAAGAAAAATGGAAACTCAACGTGGTCACCGAGGATAAATAATATTGATTGATAATAATACTGTTAATACAAAAGAAAAGAAGCTACCGTGTGACACTACCAAATATTCAAGCTAACTGACTGTGTTCTTCGATGAGTCGAGTCGTAACTGTTGCGTTCACGAGTTGCGTCTGGTGACAAGTGTAACACATAAGTCAAAATGTATTGTCTGGTTGGGCGGAGACCACAGTGTCAGGCTGTCAGAATTCTAGGAATTTATGACCTTGGCAAATTCCCAGAATGCATTAAACTATTGCTAGAAAGTTTTGTCTTCTGCAATCGCTTCAAAGTCCATGGTACACGGAATTCCACCCAGACATTGCGAGCGATCAACGATCGACCAAAATTGGCCTCGCGATCGACCGATCGACCGTGATCGACTTGTTGGCCACCCCTGTTATATGTCACCAGTTACAACATGATTTTGTTCCACAGGTGGAAGGGGACTGTGCAGAGCAGGAACTGGGCTGGGGGACTACCACATGGTAAGCACAACCCCTCAAGCCAGGGGCTGAACCCAGGGGGCAAGAACTGAACTGGGGTCCTCCCATATGGGAAGCACACCACAGTTCCGCATATGGGTTTGCATGGCCCGTGGCCGCAATTTGATCCTCGGTCCCTGGGGCTACAAAGCAAATGCTTAACTGCTGAGCCATCCCAGCTTCCCGATCCTGCCAATTTCAATAGGCAAAAATTACATAGAGGAGTGAGAACATTCTAGTAGCAGGGCCATGAAAAGTAACTCAGGGTCTGATAAATAGACTTTTTGGGCTGATATGAAAAATTCATGTAAGAGGACGAGGAAAGATAAAGTTGGAAAAGGTCAAAGAAAATCAAGGAGTTTAAATTTTATTCATTGAAATATGAGGAAATATGTTTGAACAGGTTCGAGTGGGGATGGGAGCTCTAATAACCTAACCATTTTTTAGCTTCTCTGACCTTATCTCTAACCTGACATGCTCTCCTCCAGTCATGTTGTCCTTCTTGCTCTTTGTCAATTATATCAAGAATTTTTGCCTCAGGGCCTTTGTACTTGCTGCTACTGCATTATTACTTCCATGCTTTTTCCTCATGTCTTTGCTTACCACCGTTGCTCACATCATTGTTGTACCTATCAACATGTTCTTCAAATAGGAATAGATAAAAAATAGTACTTTCCACATCACCATTCTATGCTTTTACACTTTGTTTTGGTTTTCTTCAGAGCATTACCTAATCTAGCTCTTTCTCACACAGAGACATATGCATTTTTGTTATTTATTTATCATCTATCTCTTCTACAAAAAGGTGAAAATAAACTTCATGTACCATGGGCAGCACAACTCTGTCGTGTTCACCCTAGAAAATGTGTAGAACAAAAGAACATTCACAAGTATTTACTCAATAAATAAATAGCATCTTAATTAATCAACTAACAAATAATCAAAGAAGTTTTGGAAGACTGGAAAACAAAATGGGAATTTATTACAATAATCTGGACAAAAGGTATAGATTGACTACAATGATCACATGGGTATAAAAAGAAAAAAAAAAAAAGGATGTAAAAGCTTGGGTCCCCTCTCTGGGAAGGATTGTGGAAGCAGAATATAGCCTGTTTCATATGTCCATGAAACTTATTAGTTTGAAAGTAGGGCAAAATCTCAGAAACTTCAACATTCTTGATAGAGTCAAGATACAATGCAAAAACATCAAGTTCTTCAATATATTAGCAACAAACAATTAGAAAATAAGTAATACATGTGAAGTAACATGAGAAGCAAAATATAGTAATAAAATTAACAATATATGTGTGAGACCTTTATGCTGAAAACTGAAAATATTGCTGAGAGAAATTAAAGACCTAAATAAATGGAGGGAGATGTCATACACTTAGATAGGAAAATGTTAATTTTCTCCACTCTACCACTTGTCTCTTGAGTGAAACAGAAGACAGAAATAGCTCATCCCTTCCATCCTAGGGACAGTGCCCAGATAAAGTTGTCCACTAGGTCCCCTTACAAAGATCCCAGGAGCATCGATCTTTGGTCCCATGAGCTCACACCTTCTTCCATTGAATTCCCTTTCTGTTTCTATTAACCATAGTCAACTTCTAAAGAACCTTAGCTAGTATAAAAATCCTTGAAGAATCAGAATATGTTGGTATGCTGTTTTTTGTTGATTTTTTTTTAATGAAAATTGTCATTGAAGAATAAGAACCACCAAACCTAGACCCAAGAGAAGGAGGATAGTCACAAACACAACTGACTGATCAAAGTGCTTTCATTCTCTGAAAAATGATGGCAGTTCTTGCTCTGCACCTTTCACATCAGTTCTCACACTAAAGCTCAAATATGCAAGGTTTTGCAGAGAAATTTACATGTGGTGTGGATCGAAAAGCTGAGAACACTAGAGATGAAAGTCCCCAGACTTATCCCCAGGGCTTTTTAATTTTAAAAGCCCTTTGAAAAAAGGGAGAATGGAAAGAACTCATATTTGCGAATAAGAGCATCTGGAATTATATCCTCATCCTGCCACTCACCCACTCATGGGTAAGGCGAGCATGATCTTGTCAGGTTCCTATGGACATTGTGTCCATCAATTAGGGATCACTTTTTTCTGTTTTTCTGGCCTGTCCCAAACAGCATTTTTTACATACATCCTGCCTTAAGATTTTAAAAAGGACAAAAAAATCATCTAGCTCCCAACGGTCATTCTAAAAAAAAAAAAAAGTGAACAAGAAATAAAATCAGCCTGGAGTTTAAAAGAATGTGGAATTTATTAGATATCACATAATGATACAAAATTATCCCCTCTAAAATAGAGACCCAGAGACTCCCCTTGTTCCTGTAGTCTTTCCCATCCTAATCCCCATTGAAAACATTTCCCCCACACACAATGGCCAGTAAAGATTTAAAAGAAGTTTGCAGCTTCCAAAAAAGACAAATGCTCAGCTTGAGGAAGTTGATGGACAGGTCAGATGAGCCCAGTCCTAGAGGAGCCCATGGTTTGCTTAGTTGTAGTACTTGTTCAGTGCCCCAGCTTTCTGGAGCAGAGGGTGATATCAGGGACATCCTGAGCACAGAGTGGCTGAAGTTGCTACCGTAGTTATGAGATTATTTTTTCTCTTTGTGTTTCACTCTCAGATCCTGCTTCTGCTCCACTAGCACCCGATAGAACTAATACATGGTGAGTGTTTGGTGGAGGAGCTTATCCTCAAAGATGAGGCAGGAGCCAGGCTCTTTCTACTGGCTGGTCTTGCCATGGGACAATATCATCTGATTGTCCAGGAAGCAGCAATGGAGGAGCCGCTCTTCCTGGATACTTTTTCAGGTTGATCCATACGGGCCAGAGCCTTGATTGAAAAAGGGCGTCTTAATGCCTGTAACTTGTGAATGACCTACCTGTGAGCTGCGTGCAGCTGGGAGCAGTGAGGGGGCGGGTACGCCTTGTCCATGTAGTCTGTGTCCTGGAGCAGCCAACACAGCTCATGCTGGGTGATACCAGAGAGGCCATGGAGGAAGCAAGAGGAGCTCCTGGCAGAGACCACGTCCTTGTGGGTTACGAAGTATCAATGCGGGAGACAGACTTACCAAATTCCTCACTGGCCCCCCAGATCACAGAGTTCCTTTTGAGGTCAGACAACTGTGTTATGGTGGATTCATCAAATAGAGCATGTGAATCTCATCTGTAATCACATGCAGGCTGTACCTTTTGACAAATTCCAGGTATTCCTTCAGTATCAGAAATAGATGTCACCCGGAGGATTTTGAGGGTTAATTAGCACAAGGTCACTGAACTTTTCCCCCTGAAGCCTAGTTTCAACAGGGCTTGCTCCAGCTTGTCCACACTAAGCTAGACAGGACAGGAGTTCACATCAGTGATCTCACTCTCCAGGGAAATAAGTCTTCTCAACTGTCACATAAAGGCAGGAACTAAAGCCAAGACCACTATAGAAGGGGGTGGGGGTCAGAAAGGCCACACCTGGATTGCGCAGAACCATAGCCAGCACAAGGAAGACAGAGCAGCGGCCAGGTTTTGGGGATCAAGGTAGACAGGTGCCTTGCAGTACTAGGTCAGGACCAAGTCACTTCTTCCCACAAGAATGGCTGCCCTCTAATTGGGATATTGCAGCAGGACCTCCTCAATACAGTTCCTGTCACCCCAACTGAACCTTTCAGACATCAGATCAATGCAAAACTTACTCTCATTGGTACCAAGGTTAATGCCCCCATAGTGTACATGCCCTCATGGTATTCACCTTCTTGGTAGGTCATGTCATGCTGGAAGCTGGTGTGCTATAAGGCAGAGATTTCAATACTATGGTTGGAAGAGTCCTTACTGACAAATGAAGCTTCAAAATCATACAGTTGGTGAATTAGCTGGTCAGGCTGCCTGGATGACAAGGCTCACTCCCCTCCTCTGATATCATTCCTAAAGTTGTTGGGAAGGACAAGGCTGGTGGAGCCCTGGCCGCCCGTGTCCCCAGACTGCAGGAGGCCAACCATCCGGCATATTGAGCAGTCCAGGATGGTTTGCTGCTTTAGTGTAGCCTAGTTCTGCCTCTGCTCTTCCCACACCAGGCCCTGTGACAGATGCCTGGTCATGAGCTATAAGCTGTGCTTATCTGTGATCGACTTGCAAGTGTAAGCTCATTTCATCAACTGGGTACGAATGCCTGCTTTCTAATGCCCTGGCCTCTCATCTGGCCACCGGACATGGGGAGGGTGTCTGCTCGTCTAGCTACAGGGCATGGAGGGGGTGCCTGGTCTGTGACTCACACTCAATATCTGTATTAACGTCAGCTATTTGGCTAAAACTTTTGCCTCTGTTCTTCATGTCTCTCTGATTTAAAATCCTTATGCCAGGAAGCTGGGATGGCTCAGCGGGTTAAGCGCTTGCTTTGCAACCCTGGGGCCCAAGAATTGAATCCCAGCCTCAGCCCATGTGGACCCATATGCTGAACTGGGGTGTGCCCCCAGTTCAGTTCTTGCCGGGACCTATGCGGGAGGCTCCCGGCCCAGTTCCTGCCCTGCGCAGCCCCGCGCCCACTTGTGGAGTGAAACTATATGGAAAAAAAATGCTGTCAACTATGGAGACTGCTCTGGGCCCTCCCCTTTCTCTCTGTCTCTTTCTGTCTCTCTCTGTCTGTCTCTCTCTGTCTGTCTCTGTCAAAAAAAACAATATAATAAATCTTTTAAAAAATAAAATAAAATCCTTATGCCCAATGAAATCACCATTGTCTGTCAGGGCTCAGAGACCTCCCCACCTGCCTCATCCTCTCTCTAAGCTGGCTTTACCTATCTTTTTTATTCTAGCCATGCTAGTGAATGTGAAGTAGTATCTCATTTAAGTTTTGATTGGCACCTTCCTACTTAATGATATTAAACCTCTTCTCATGTGCTCATTGTCCATTTATATATCTTCTTAGGATAAATGTCTATTCAAATTCTTTGTCTACTTCTCAATTAGGCTATTTGTCCTTATATTATTGAGTTGTCCGTAACACGTGATTTACAAATAGCTTCTCCCATTTCGTGTGTTGTCTTCATTTTCTTGATGGTATTAAAGCACAAAATTTTTAATTTTGATAAACTCATATTTATCTATTTTTTTCTTTTTATTAAGCTTTCTGTATGCTATCAAGGAAACAATTGCCTAAGTCAAAGTCACTAAGGTTTACTCCTACATTTGCTTCTAAACGTTTCTAGATGTAGCTCTTACATTTAGGTCAACAATCCATTTTTAGTTCATTTTTGTATATGGTGTGAGTTAGAGGTCCAATTTTACTCTTTTGCACGTAGATATTTTACTGTTCTAGCACCATTTGTTAAATAGACTCTTCTTTCTCCCATTGAATTGTTTTAGAACCCTTATTGAAAATAAATTTGCCAGTAATGTAAGAGTTTATTTCTGGACTCTCCATTCTATTCCATCAGGCTATATGTTTGTCTTTATGCCAGTACCACACTGTCTTGATTATAGTAGTTTTATAATAAGTTTTAAAACCAGGAAATATGAGTCATTCAGTTTTGTTCTTTTTTGAAATTGTTTTTGCCATTCTCAGTTCATATCCATTATTTCAAGCTGTTGAGAACACATCCTCCCAGCATGATTCCAGACTGAAATGTATTTTTTTAGTCTTGCCTCTAGTGCCAGGTCATTCATCCCCTTTGTTTGGAAGCACATTGCATGCCTACCCAAATTGTCACAGATTGTAATTAACAGTGAGCACACAGAGTAGCCGGAAATCAAGGACAGGATGGAAAACAGAGGCCATAAAGAGAAAATGACTGATTTAGGTCACCAGAAAGGTTTTGAATATGATATTGTGGGAACAAAGTGACTGTCCCAATGAAAAATTCAATCATAAATCTTAGAATAAATTCTTAAAACAGTTTCCTTATGTTTTTCTTTTTCTCATGTGGACTGAGTAGATTGTGTTGAGTAAGTTAGTTCATTTTTCAGACGCTTTCAAAATGAGTTAAAGCTATGTTATTTCTCATGTTCTTATTGTGGATTCTGCCTTTTGCAGCTAGTATTCATGAGATTTTCCTCTTACTCTTTAGATTTTTCTTACTCATTATGTTCAAAGGGGGAAAAATCATTTGGAAATGCACCTATATTGACAGAGTTACAATAAAAGTGTCCATACGTGAGAATTTTGAGTTCTCACATCCATGTATCAGCTCTTTAAATAGCCATACCATTCCGTCAGGACATGAGAAAAGGTTATTGCTCTGATTTTATAGAATCAGAAACTGAAGTTCTAAGAGGTAAACTGAAGTACTTAGGTAATTGAGCCTGGCAGGGACAGAGAGAGCCAGCATCAAAATGCAGTTCCATCAGCCTCCCTGGAGCACTGTTGTGGGTTGAATGTGTCCTCCAAAAAGACATGTTGAGGTCCTAGCCCCTGGTACTGTGAATAAGATCTTATTGAGAAATAGAGCCTCTGTGGAGGTAGTCAAATTAAGTTCATTATCATGAACCCTAATGAAACATGACTGGGATCACTATGAGGAGGGTCAACGGCAATCACCAGAATCTAGCAAGAGGCAAGGAATGTTTTTCCCCTCAGGTTTCAGAGGGAACATGGCCCTTCCAACACCTTGATTTTGAACTCTAGCCTCTAGGACTGTGAGACAATAAATTTCTGTTGTTTGACGCCACCGAATGTGTAACACTTTGTTACAACATACCTAAAAAATTAGTGCAGACACTATGCATTCCTTAACACAACAATTTAGAACAGGAAATCAGCCTACTCAAAGCACCAAATTGTGCTTCACAAATGAAGAACCAACCCCTGCTATTTACACTCAATTGTACTGCACTAGGACAAATTCAAAGTTAGGCAGTAACCACAGTATAAAATATTCTTCTTCTGCTTGAATACTGTCAATGGGAAAAAGCTTTCTGCATCATTATTCAAAGATCTCTCACTTTTACATAACTCTGGCTGTTAAAGATTCTTCCTTATAAACTAAATTGCCTTCCTCTCACAACTATTTGTTCATACTAGTTCTGTTTTTGAGGGCACTTAAAATGAATCCAATTCATCTTACATATGACAGGCCTTTAAACACTTCAGATCGGATGGATGACCCTACCCTCCACCCTCTTTTATTCTAGGCATTTCAACTACTACTCATACATCATGTTCACCAACGCACTCACCATACCAATTAAACAGACATCATTGAAACAGTGTGTCTTTAAGTGCAGCATCCAGAACTGAACACCGGATTCCCAGAGTCAACTCCCTAGAACAGAAAACAGCAGAGCCAGCTCTTCTGCTGACATAGATACTTCTCTTGAAACAGAAAAAAATATTACTATTTTAGCCCAAAATGCCTTTCATTGAGGTAAATCTTGACAAATGGAAGAACAGTTTATTCTGATTAGCATCTTGATAGATTAGAGATGGGGGTAAATTTTGGAGTCCATCATTTTTTTTTTTTTTCATGAAAAGATAAGAGAGTTCTCAAAAAGTGTATGGGTACGGGATGGCAATGCAATTATATAAATATCCACTCCACAGAGTCAGAGCCCAAAGTATTTCAACAAGTTAGAAAGATGGACCAAATAAAACAATATCAAACTGAATATGGGTAAATAAGAAACACAGCACTTGGGATTTTTAAATATATACTTAACTATGGACTGAATTGAGTCCCCTCACATTCATATGTGGAAGCCTACCTCCCAGTATGATTATGTTTGGATGTAAGAATTTTAGGAGGTAATTAGGATTAAATGATATTATAAAAATGAGATCACAATAGAATAGGTTTAGTGGCCTTATAGAAAGAGAAAATGAATGCCACTTTCTTTATCTTTGTCTCCTCTCTCAGTGTCTCTCTCTCTTCTGCTTTACACATACTGAGGAAAGGCCATGTGATGATATAGCAAGAAAGTGGCCATCTGTAAAGAAGTAAGGGAGTTGTCACTAGGACTCAAATCAGCCAGCACCTTGATCTTGGATTTGGGGGCCTCCAGAAGAACTATAAAAAATAAATTTTTGTTGTTTGAGCACCATTCAGACTATGATAATTTTTTATGGCAGTCTGATCTGAGTAAGACAATACTAATACCGGGTGAAGAGATAAGAGAAATAGCAAAGGATGACAAAGACTGAAGAGTTTCTCATTAAAAACTGCATATGAATTGCAAATGTGTTGATGATTTCCAGCAGATAACGTAGGCAAAGTTTGTCTTAATACAAGTGTAACCCAAATGTCAGCTGGGGCCGCTCTCTTCTTAGATTTAGGCTGAACTGCCAATTTCTTTTTTTTTTTTTTTCTGTGTTTGTTTGTTAAATTTATGGTGGTGACATTGGTTTGTAAAATTATATAGATTTCAAGGGTGCATTTAAATAATACATCATCTATATGTAGCATTGTGTGTTCTCCTTCCATCACCAAATGTTTGATCTCCCTCTCTCCTCTACACTCCCCACTTCCCCTTTCCCCTTTTCCCTCCAGCAACCACTAAACTATTGTGTGTGTCTATGAGTTTTTGTTTCTTTGTTTGTGTATTCCATTGTTGCTTTCAGTTTTATATCCCACATATGAGTGAAGTCATGGTTCTTGATTTTTTCTGTCTGACTTATTTTGCTTAACATGATAATCTTGAGATCTATCCATGTTGTTCCAAATGGCAATATTTCATCTTTTCTTATGGCCAAGTAATATCCCATTATGTATGTGTACCAAATCAACTTTATCAAGTCATCTACGTAGGAACACTTTGCTTGTTTCCACGTGTTGGCCACCATGAATAATACTGCAATGAACATTTGGGTATTATGGATAAATCTTATCAGATTTTTTAGGTAGATGCCCAGAAGAGGGATTGTGGGGTCATATGGTATTTCTATTCTTAATTTTTTGAGGAACCTCCACCCTGTTTTCGACAGTGACTTTACCAATTTACATTCCCACCAGCACTGTATGAGGGTTTTTTTTTTATCCACATCCTACACTTGTTGTTACCTATCTTGATGGTAGCCATTCTAATAGATATGAGGTGATATCTCATCATGATTTTGATTCACATTTCCCTAATAACTAGTGAAGTTGAGCATTTTTTCATGTATCTATTGATAAGAATAAGAAAAACAAAAGAAAAAAAATTATATTTTTAAGAAAAATCAAAATTGTCCTTGATTTTTTTCTTATGTCTCACGCAGATCTCTCAACATGAAGTATCTAGTGATGTTACAGTGGTAGTTCAAAATCTGCAAGGGTAGGGATGTTGAGATGGCTCATTGGGTTTGAGCACTCATCTTGCTGCCCCAGGGGTTCAAGGATCAAATCTCAGTCCCATCCCGTCAGGACCCATATGTGAACTGGGTGTGCCTCCCATGTGGGAGGACCCCAGTTAGGTTTTTATGGGGGTGAGCGCCATGCTGAAGTCCCCTATCCTGGTTCCTGCCCTGTGCAGCCCCACGCCTACCCATGAAATGAAACTATGTAGACAACCAATGACATGCAACTATGGGGACTGCTCTGGGCCCTCCCCCTTCTCTCCATCTTTCTCTGCCCCCGCCCCCATCTCTCTGTCAAAAACAATAAAAATAAATATTAAAAAAAAAAAAAAAAAAAAAAAATTTTAGGAAATCTGTAAATAACATAGATACAAAAATGAAATGGACTGAAATATGCTCTGAGTGAAAGAAGTTTGTTAGAAAGAAAGAGTCCATACATTAAATAAAACAATTTATTCAATTACAAAATTAATAGGAAATGGATAACCTGTAGCAATGGAATTGTCTAAGGTTCAATAGATTCCTTTTAAACATTAACTAGTACAAAGTTTGCTTCCCCTATTCAAATCACTGCACAAGTCCAGAATAAATAATTGAATCTGCTTTTTCCTGGCAAGGTAGTGCTGGCTATTGGCTTGTAGTTAAGTCATGAATGTCTGTTGACTAGACCTTTACATTCTTTCCATGTGGACCTCTCTGCAAACTGCTTGGCAATTCCTAAGAATATTGTCACTGGATTGAGTGAGAGTCTCAAGAGAACAAGGCCAAAAAAAAAAACCAAACAACAAAAAAACACCTTATATGATTCAGCATAGGTAGTCACACAGTGTCACTATCACTAACAACCAGATTCAAGTGGAGAGAACATAGATCTCCTTCCTTGGTGGGAACAGTGTCAAACCTGAGATTTAAGATAAGCATGTAGAATAGAACATACCGTTGTCATCATCAAAATAACAAGAGTGAATAAGGGAAGGGGACAAAAAAAGACTTTCTTTAGAGCTGGTTTCATATGACAATCTGTTTGACAACACTATTTGGCACATTATTCTTCTAAAAAAATGTAGGCCTGAATATAGCAATAAAATAAAAGAAATTGGGGAAGCCGGGATGGCTCAGTGGGTTAAGCGCTCACTTTGCAGCGCCGGGGACTAAGGATCGAATCCCAGCCCCAGACCATGCGGACCCCTATGCTGAACTGGGGAGTTCCCCCAGTTCAGTTCTCTCCTTGTCTCTGTGTGTGTGTGTGTGTGTATATATAGATATAGATATAGATATAGATATAGATATAGATATAGATATAGATATAGATATATCTATATAGATATATAGATATATATCTGTCAAAAACAATAAAAAAATAAAATTTTAAAATAAAAGAAATTATAGTCTCTGAATTTATAAGCTCTGCAAAAATCAGAAAAAATTCACTTGAGCAGCAGGTGAAAGTAACATTACCACTTATTAATATGAACTTGGCCAAGCTTTTAAACATCTATAAACCCTAACTTCCTTATCTCTAAATTGAAATTAATTACATTATGACAGTTGGGAGATAGAATAAAATATTTTATATAAAGCAGAAAACTAGCAAATAAATTCAAGTAACATTATTTACTTTCTTCTTTGAGCATTATTTCTCATTAGCTATTACCTACCACCAACCACTGAGATCTACAATGTAATAAATTAAGTTACAAATGTAAGAGGAGATCATTTCTAGAATTACATTTTACTAAAAAAAAGTCTAAATACTAGGCTGTGGAGTGATATATTAGAAATTCTCTGTTTTATTTACTAACCAAATATTTAATTTTTTTAAAAAATAACTAGGTTAACAAGTCAAATGCTATGTGGGTATACATTAGTCATGGCTTAAATATTCAGAGGCAAATGTTGCCTATCCATGAAAAACAGAATTAAGAAAACCTTGGGGAATAGTAAAATTAAAAACAAAAATAGAAAATACACTGATCTACTTCCAGCAAAAGCAGAGATTGGGTTGTATAAAGGAAATAACAAATATATTAGCAGAAAACACACTGAAAGTACATATATTAAATTAGATGAAATTAATGTGATCAGGATCAAAATATACTTACTGAACATTACAAGCAGTAAAAATATTCAAAATATTTGTCTAAACAATTAAAGTTTTGGAAACTGGTAACTACAAGGGAAAGATTGACATGAAATTAATATAATCTGGTTAAAAGGAAAAGATGTCAAGCCCTTATTAGTAACTGCTTACAAATATGCAAAGAATATTTAAAAGAATTCCTACCTTTCCTTTCCTTTCCTCAAAATGTTAATAAGCAGGCTTAATCAATGACGAAGTTTTAAGTGTTATGGTTTTTAAGTACTTAAGACAAACTATAGAATTAGTTTTACAATCACTCTTCCTAGAAATGAGAAATCATCTCACTTCTTAGCTCTGATGTTTTTCTAGCTACAAACATGGACATAACTGATGATGACTACCATTATCTAAAAACCAGACTCCTATGGAGGAAAAAAGTAGTTACTATTAAAAAAAAATTATATATGGCCTCATAATTTATGCAACAAAATAGATACATGCCATTCTCTTGGCAGTCCCTATAAAGAATTTTTCTTACGGAGGAACACAGATTTGTTTAAAAAGTAATTAGTAATTTTGGCTGTGGAAGAGAAAGTGGGTGGCGGTGATGAACACCGGCATACAGGTAGTGACAAGGGACAGGAGGGATTCGTTTGCTGCTTTTGAGAGAAAAATGGTGGGTTGAATGGGGTAGTGTCAACTTTTACATAAATACTAGACTAAACTGTGAGCCTGTCCTTACACTGTATCATCAATACAACTTTTAAAACCTGACAATGGAATATTATTCAGCCTTAAACAGAAATAAAATCCCATCATTTGTGACAACATGGATAAACCTGGAAGGCATTATGCTAAGTGAAATAAGCTGAACAGAAAAAGACACATACCTCATGGTATCAATTATACTTGTAGTCTTTCAAAATAAAGTTGATCTCATAGAAATAGAGAATAGAAAAGTGTTTGCCAGAGACTGGGTGGTAGAGAGTGTCATAAAAAGGGTGCAAACTTTCAGCTATAAGATGAATAAGGTCTGAATATCTAATGTATAGCACAGTATCTGATTAATAACACTGTTATTGTATAAATGAAACTTGCCAAGAGAATAGAACTTAAATGTTCCCACAAAATAATGTGTAAATGTGTTAAGTGATGGATGTGTTAATTGACTCAATGGGCAGGAGGGGGTTCATAATGCATATACATATCAGATTATCATTGTGCACTTTAAATACCTTACAGTTTTGTCAATTATACCTCAATAAATCTGGAAGAAAAAAATAACTTTACAAAATTCTTGCTTGGATTGGAGTAATCATTTCTTATGCGAATACTTGAAGAAAGCTGAGATTTTTATCTAAGGTGCTATGTTTACTTCAGCATTTGGAGTAGCGAAGTGACTCTGGGCTCTGCCAAATGTGGACACAATACGTTGTCTTCCAAAGTCTTTTATGTTTCACCCCCACTTAGTCTGTGCACAGCTTTAATGAACTGTGTTCCAGGAACCCATTTATTGAGTCTGTTTGTATTTATAATGCATTTTCCCAGAGATGTGTGATGGGTGTGTTCCTAGGCCTGCCCACAAACTCTATTTATTCATAGAATGTTAGAGCTAGGGAGGCTTAAATCTAATTCAACCATTTTAAAACCCTAATGGTGCTAAAATTGTAATGATATCCCTAGAGAGCCTTTGGAGACTTTCTTGAGTCCATCAAGACTCCTCTATGTCCTGGCCGAGCCGGTTTGTGTGAGGTTCTAGAAGACAGTATCCAGGGAGCTGCACCATAAAGGGGGAAGATCCTGGGGAAAATGTGTGGCAGCAAAAATACAGGGACACCAGCAGTGACAGCAACAGTGAAATCATTGCCAAGGTAGAGGTACCTCACTGGGAAACAGGATCTCTCCATCTGGAATGTCTCTACATAAACCAGACTTTATATTTTCAGTAGTTTTCTTTGGCTGACTTGACTACATGGTAATTGTCTGGAGCAAGTGATGAGAGGAAGTGTGTCCTCAACTGGCACCAAGACATTCTCCTACTCAGGGTGTTGCAACAGACAGCTTGGACAATCTCACTTTTATTTTCCAAATGCCGAGGCTCAGAATTATTGAAGCTCTATAGTATCCCTTAGAAGAGCAAAGAAAATTCAGGCTTTGCCCCAAAACAGCAGAACCCCAAAATGATGCTTGTGAATAGCTTCTTCCTGGCAAGAAAGATCCAGAATAAGATGACCCCACTGTTTTTTCTAAGCCATGTCCTTTTGAGTTAATTAGCTAAAGAATATTTCATCTCCTTCACCCTCTCCCCATTAAAGTCCCCATTACTTCTCCCTAAAATGACATTAAAATCATAAAATATTGCCATTGTGGGACCAACTATGATTTCTTATGTAGAAAAAACAAAACTCCATAGTTTTCTATTTTGCCTTTGGAATATTATGATATTATGATCACCTAACTAAAGAATTTATTTCTGGGAAAGCCGGGACGGCTCAGCGGGTTGAGCGCTCACTTTGAGGCCCCGAGGACCGAGGATCGAATCCCGGCTCCGGCCCAGGCGGACCCACATGCTGAGCTGGGGAGTTCCCACAGTTCGGTTCTCTACCTGTCTCTGTCTCTGTCTCTCTCTCTATCTGTCAAAAGTAAAATAAAAAATAAATATACACTGAAGATAAAATAATTACTCTCTATAAATATAAAAAGATATAAAAAATAAAAAAAAAAGACTGTTTAAAAAAAAAAAAGAATTTATTTCTTACTACTGAAAAAAATACCCTAGCTGATTATTCAGACATGTAATAAAAACTCTGGAGTAAGACTCAAATCTTTGTTCCACTAACTTAATAGCTTGTAAACTTGGAAAAGTTACCAGGTCATGACAGGCCTTAATTTTCACTACTGGGGAAATGGTGATAATGATAGCATCAAATTCATAGGGCAGTTTTAAGAATTAGAAGAATATTGTATATAAAAGGCCTAGCACAGTGACTGGCATCTGAACAAATATTCAGTGGGTAGTAGCTTTTACTATTGTTATTAATATTGTTTTTATGACTAGTTTTATTTTTAATCTGACCTAATTCTTTAGATCATTTGGCTTCCTATTTGATTTGCCATAATTATGTAAATATTAGTCATATTTACATAAAACACATTCTCTTAATTTACTAAAAGTACAATCAAATTTTAGATAAATTTTCTTCTCTTTAAGTGTTATTTCAGCAGTGTTTACTCATGTAATTCTGATGAGTGGTAATTCTGAAATCTAATTTATTTAAAGCGCAAGCACCCCTCTCTTCCTTTTCCTGTTGTCCACTCAATGTGATATGGTTATGAACACAAGCTGTGTCATGATCAACACTGAACACATAAATTATTTAACATCAATTCCAGGAATTTTCCAGTACCCAACAAATTCATAGAGGGCAAGAACCATACTTTTTTTTTTCCTTTCATTTTGATTCCTCCATCCACAAAATACAAGTAAACTTTCCACCTCATTGACGATCATTTAATGCACTGAACAAAGTAATTTAGAACCTGTTAGCATTAACTACCCATCATCAATATAATTGTCCTTTTATTATTACGATATACTGCCTTCCCCTCCCATTCATTGATAAAGATATTAAGTATATTGAATTTGAAGTAAAGATATATTACTTTTGTCACTTCACATTTGTTACCACATTGCAGAGTTATTTTCCCTTCAAGCCAAATATCACACACTAGCCATGAATTTAATTTTCTGAAACTGTTTGCTGACATTGGATTGTGAATATCATTTAAATAGGACATTTCATACTATCTGCTGACACATAGCAAGCCTAGAATTTAAAAGGCTAAAAAATTTCAGTACATACACTACCACTTTCTTAAATATTTGGTATTATCTTTTCTAGAATGGCCAAACAAAAATTACTATAAAAGATCTAAAACCTGGGTGGTGAGCACACAATGCAACACTTAAATGATATGTTATAGAATCATACACTTGAAACCTATATAATTTTACTAACCAACATTGCCCCAACAAATTTAATTTTAAAAAGGGATCTGAAAAATTACATCAATGCCAATCATATTGTTTCTTGATTTTAAGTAAAACAAAAATAAAATTTGGTGGAGATATATATATATATATATATATTTTTTTTTTTTTAACTTACATGAAGTAGGGATGTTAGATGCTTTTTAGACTCCTAATTTGTATGAAATTTTTATGACTTTTCCCATTTCTCATTATCAGATGCACATTGTTAATAGTAGCAGGGTAGTACAACTAACTGGCTTACATTTAAAAACATTGGAAGAATGTTTATCAGTTAAGAATGAAAATGAATAACATATTAAAGTTCATACACTTTTTTAAATTATGGATTTTATATACCTTGAGGGAATTTTGTAGGCCAATTAAAACAGCAGTGTTGCTATAACTTTTTCTATTTATATTTGCTTTGTCAAAATACCATTTTTAACACTTCTTTTGTGAAAATCTGATAGAAAGACACCACTTTATGGAATCTGCAGTACTTATTTTTATTAAAAATCTTTTCATGTTATTGTTGGTTTATCTACGTACTTGTTTTCTGCTCTTGTCATGTTTCTCAG
This sequence comes from Craseonycteris thonglongyai, assembly GCA_004027555.1. Classification (NCBI taxonomy): domain Eukaryota; kingdom Metazoa; phylum Chordata; class Mammalia; order Chiroptera; family Craseonycteridae; genus Craseonycteris; species Craseonycteris thonglongyai. The sequence goes on along the minus strand of PVKE010035174.1, from coordinate 334 downwards.
TCTCCATTGACTTTGAACTTGGTCATTTGATATGCTTCAGGATATAATCAGTTAATATGCCTTGTCATCTGGGTTTGTTAATTAGTGCTTATCTGAAGAAGAAATTTATTTCTGTGTCTTAATAACAGAAGATAGTTATATTAAAAAAATAGGCAATAACCCTCCCACAGTAACCAGGAGCTAGCGTTATCTTCTTGAATGTTTGGATTTCAATGAGATGGCTCTCAGGTCCTTTAGGCAATCATTTTGGTTTGTGGAATACTTACTTCTCAAAAGGACAGCGAAATGATTTATAATTGCAACATTTCTTTTTTTTTTTTTTTTTTTTTTTTTT
>PVKE010035173.1:0-17021 GCA_004027555.1 Craseonycteris thonglongyai | reverse complement strand
ATGAGGAAGGGGGTAATTGAGACTGCTAATGGGTGTGGGGGATTTCATTTTGGAATGATAAAAATGTTCTAAAATTAGATTGTGGTGATGGTTACATAACTCTGTGAATATACTAAAAACCACAGAAGTACGCACTTTAAATGGGTGAATTTATTATATGCAGATTATATCTCAAAACTGTTTTTAAAAACTGGCATTGTACAATATCAAGATAAATGATAAAAATTCATGCTAATAATTTTAATTTTTATTTATTGGAATGACATTAAATAGCAAGTAAAAGCCACCATGATGTCCAAAGAGAGACCATAGAAGAAAAGAAAAAGCTTTGTAATTTAATAGTACTTTTTTCCTTATTTTGAGCAAATGTCCTGTATTTTTGTTAAAGATTTATTTTATTGTTTTTGACAGAGAGAGAGACAAAGACAGAGAGAGAGACAGAGAGAAGCGGGAGGGCCCAGAGCAGTCTCCATAGTTGTAGATCATCAATTTTCAATATGGTTTCATTCCACACAGGTGGGCAGGGGCTGCGCAGGGCAGGAACTGGGCTGGGGGCCTCCCACATGGGAGGCATGAGCCCAGTTCAGCATAGGAGTCCGCATGGGCTGGGATTCAGTCCTTGGTCCCTGGGGCTACTAAGTGAGCACTTAACCCATTGAGCCATTCCAGCTTCCCTCTGTATTTTCATTTATATTGACTCTGCTTCTAACCTATTAAATATTGGTGTTTCCCAGATTTTACCCTAAGCCTTTTTTCTCACAATCTCCCCCAACAGTCTCATTCAAGATCCAAATTTCAGCTACTATATGTTCCCTCATGACACCCAAATTATCTTTGGGCCAGACCATTCCAGTTACAAATATCCAAAGGCCCAGTGAGTATCCTCCACAGGGACCTAAAACTCAACCTACATACACATGTGCCCATAATCTGCTCTTTCTCTGTATTTCCTGTTTTGGTGAAGGACATTACCATCCACTATATTGCTTAAACCAGAAACACTGGCATATTGTTGTTGTATCGGCTCTGCTTCTGGGCTTGTTATCATTCTTATCAAACTTTAATTAGACTATTCAAATGTCTTTCTTATGAATCTTTTATATCTTTAATCTCAACCACCTGCAATTAACTCTTTTACTCTTTCTTAAATGCAAATCTACATCATGTAAAATAGGTATATGTGTAACCATAACCTACATGATAAAATCAAAATTCATCATGGCATACACACCTGTAGATACAAAAGCATTTTTTTAACTTTCACCATAATATTTTTATAGTAGAGAAACATGCCCAATAAATGGGGAATGGTCAATTAAGCTGTGGTACATCAACTTGATGAGTGAGTTCATTTAAAATGTTAAAGTAATAATTGTAAGATAACTGGCAATATATACACGTGGTAATTTACTATCTTATTCAGTCATTTAAATCAGATTTAAGAAATCATTTCAAATAAATAAATAAATAATGATTTTCAGTACTGTGGGGGACTAAGTACCAAAAATAACCATTAGCTTAAAAACTAACAAACAAAAAACTAAAAGGTAAACATTTTATATCTCCTTAAATTAATTTATGATTAAAAAACAAGATATCGGGGAAGCCGGGATGGCTCAGTGGGTTAAGCGCTCACTTTGCAGCACTGGGGACCGGGATCGAATCCCGGCCCCGGCCCGTGTGGAACCATATGCTGAACTGGGAGCTCCCCCAATTCAGTTCTCTCTCTGTCTCTGTATCTCTCTCTTTCTCTCTCTGTCAAAAATAAAAATATATTTAAAAAAAAACAAAAAAAAAAAACAAGATATCCAATCTGAAAACTAAATGAAGGCAACAAAAAAAAAAAAAAAAAAGAACTCAGAGAAGGGAAGAGACCACTGAAGCTGGATTTCACCATGAGAATATTTATCAAATCGGTTCAATTTGAGTTTAAGTATTCATGACTTCTTGAAGATTGCTCAAAATGGGAAATCCAACAGGCAACTCTTTGCATAAATTTGAGATTTCAAAGGGCTATGCCCCCAGAGTTAGAATGAACCAGAAATAAACTTTCACTTTTAAAAAACTACAAAGAAATTTTCTTTCATGGACTTTCATTATGAGTAGAAATAAGAAAATTTAAATGTCCCCGGAGAACTGGTAATAACAACCAGCACTTACTTGGGTTTGCATCCAAAACTTACATTAGGTTACATAGTTTTCAAAGAAATAAATGTTCTAAATCTCAAGCTGAGAATTTAGCTTAAAATGTCCCTGCCACACACTGATGTTACACCCAAGGGACCTGACAGAAACAAATGCAAATTATCTCTGATAGAAACCACCTTCATCACAATCTCTTGGAATTTACCCAAAGTTCAAGGCAAAATCACAATCAAAATTCAAAAAGTGCAAAGTAAAATAAGTTGTAACAACAAACATCTGAATTAAAGGTTCAAATACTTAAACACTGGAATTAACAGACACAAACCAGAAACTATGAACATCTACTATCTTCAAGGAAATTAACAAACTTGAAAATATGAGCAAACAACAAAACAGATTTAAAAAAGAGTAATTAAAACTACAATCTTTGAAATTAAAATCTCATCGGAGGGGACTAACAACAGACTCAACCCAGTGGAAAAGAGAATCAGTGAATTAAAATATAAATCTGAAGAAATTATCCAGGCTGTAGTGCACAGGGACATGCTAAGGAAAAGGTGTGAAAGAAAAATTAAAAAAAACAAAACATAACCCTAGAATATATGTAAAAGTTTGGCATATATCTATTTGGAGTCCTAGAATAGTTTTATAACCTTTTAAAATTGGAATAGTCTTATAGCCATTAAAGCAATTGAATAAGAAATATAAATTTCCACATCTGGAGAAAACTCCAGATCCAGATGGCTACACTAGCAAGTTCTACTAGCAAGTTCTACCAAACATTCATGAAAAATAAAATTTTAAATTTAGGAAAACTCTTCCAAAAAACATAAATAAGGGAATACATTGCAACTCACTTTTCATTTTGTAAGTTTAGCAAAGCCTTGACCCTAAAACCTGACAAGGACCTATGGCAAAGGAAAACCACAGGACAATCTCAAATCAAGAACATGGATGTAATAATTATAAACAATATACCAACAAATTAACAATGTATAACAACTATCATTATAAAAAAAGAATGACCTATCAATATCAAGTTGGATTTATGCCAGAAATACAATATTAGTTTAATACTAGAAAATCAGTATATTCACCCACATTAATAAGGGAGAAAATGATGTAATCACTTTATAAATGAAGGAAAAAAAATTTTAATTAAATATCCATTCATAATTTTTTTAACTTACAGTAACTTAAAAATAGAAGCTTCTTTAAACCTAATAAAGGAGATTAACAATAACAAATATAAATCCATAGAAATCACGACAATTAATAGAGAAACTCTGAAAGCTTTTTCTTCACCATAGAAAAGAAAACTCATTATCTCCACTTTTATAAAATCCAAACCAGTATAGCAAGGGAAGAAAAGAAACAAGTGATATAACAACTAGAAGAGAAGAAATGGAATTATAGCTTTTTGCACATGATAGAATCCAAAACAATTTACAAATAAGTGATTAGAACTCAGAAATAAAATATAGGTTTTTTTTCTGGATACAAAGTCCATTTACAAAAGATAAATTGTATTTCAATTACAGAAGAAACAAATAATTAGAATATGTATTTTAAAGTGTTAAATATAATACACCTTTTCAATGTATTGAAAGCTGCCATTTAAAATAGCATTAAAAATAAACTTAACAGACGTTGTATAAGTCCTTCTTTAAAAAAATTTAAAAAATTATTAAAAAGCACTCAAGAAAACATAAGTAAATAAAAAATATATCCCATATTAACTGGACTCAGGACTCAGTATCGCAGAGCTATACATTCCCCTAATTTAACCTGTAAATACAATAAAATTCTAAATAAAACCCCAGCTGTTTTTTTTGCATTGACTCTGCTAAGCCGTTTCTAAAATTTACATGAAAGAGCTGATTCTGGGTGGTGAGTACATAATGCAATGCATAAATGATGTAATGTAGAGTTGTACACCTGGAAACTATATTGCCAACCAATGTCACTCCAATAAGTTTAACAATAAAAATAAAAAAGAATTTCTCAAAAAAAAAAAGAATAAAGGGCCAAGATTAGGCACACATTCCTAAAGAAAAACAATGAATTTTGTCTTATCAGATATCAAAACTTTATATAAAACTGACAAAATTAAGAAAATGCGGTATTGACATAATGACAAATTAAACAAAGGAAAAATTATAGAGTCCAGAAAGTGATCCACATATATATGGAAACTTGGTTTATGATAAGGCTAGTATTGCAAATCAGGGGAGAAAGAACAAATTTTTAATAAACTGTTCTGGGACAATTTTTATTTAAAAGAAGAAGGAAAGAACAAAAATGTACTTTCACCTCACATCGTGCAAAAAGTCATTTCCAGGTAGGTTAAAAACATAACTGCAGAAGACAGAATTATGACATTTTCAGAGGACAATGTAAAGGACTATCTTTTATACCTTGAGGAGAAATTTTTACTTAACAAGACATATGAGGGCTATGTATCCAGCTATGTAATATGAAAAATAGAGACATTTATCGCTGGATTTTTTTCTGGACAGCCCTGGCAAAAGGTGCACATCTTTTAAAAAAAAAGCTTTGATAAATTTGACTACATTAAAACTAAGATCTGTTTACCACTAGATAACGTAAAGACAGTGAAAACCGAATGAGAGAAGATATTTGAACCCATATAACCCAAAGAATTAACATCCAAAAAAATTCAAAGAACTCCTACAAACTAATAAGGAAAAAGAAATCTAAGGGATATAAGAGAAAGATTTGAACAAGCACTTCACTAGAAGATAAACCATATGAAATAATGTTCTGTCTCATTACCAATTGGAAAAATGCATATTTAAACCCAATGGGAAAGCATCTCCTACTGCAAAAATCATACTGTCTGGTAAGATCAAATGTTGACAAGTGTGTAAAACAACTAGAACTCTTACGCATTCCTAATGGAACTGTACTTTGGTGAAACCACTTTGTAAAACAATTTGGAATCACCTTTGTATTCTGATTTGAAGAGGTACATACCCTATGACCCAGCAGAGTCACTCTTAGATGTATATATCTAAAAAAATTCTTGAATAATTGTAATAGGAATTATATGTTATAGTGTTCTTTACATAGCCATTTATAATGAGGGGGAAATCTAGAATAAATCCAAATGTCCATCCAGACAGTAACTTGTGGTTACATTCATTTAATGGAATACAGTCGTGCAAGTGACTCTAACACACAAAGACATGAAAAAAACACAGGTACTTAATATTGGGTGGGGAAAAAAAAATCACAGAAAAAATGCATCTGATATGAGTCCATTTAAATATATTGAAGTTTAAAATATACACAAAGCTTTATGTTATTTAGGGATACACAAATATATGATAAAATTATTTTTAAAAATCAAGTGTACAATAAACACAAGATTTAGGATGGTGATCTTGTGACCTCTGGGAGGTAAGAAAGAGGATGAGATAAAAAGAGGCAAAAGGAGACCTTCAAAAGTTAATGGTAATGTTTTTTGTTAATGGTAATGTTCTTTACCTTAAATTGAATGCTAGTCATATGGATGTGATTATGTGGTGATTTTTTTATAACATATGTAATTTATAAAGTTTTGTATATATTCAATATTGAATAAACAATTTCAAAAGATTACTGGTATCTACCAATGTGAAGATGCACATTTGTTGAAATGATCATTACAATTGCATTATGTAGCAACATAAAGACATTCTTTGATATGTTAAAAATTAGAATAGACACTGTGTATCAAAAAATGTGATTACCACTACACATAAATTATAGTTGTAAATGGATACAAATTGAATACTACATAAGCAAGGAAAAAGACACTTGATTTTTAGTTAATTTTTCTTCTTTATTTTTAGTTCCATTAATGTGGTCATACTTCTGTTCCAGTAATAAAATTATATAATTAAAACAGAAAATTGATGCTCGGAACAGGTCTCCCATTAAAGCTTTTTGGACCATATGCCAGATAACCAAAATACCACCCTTCACCTGGTGGAAGCTTATCTCATTTGCAAAGTATGCAAAGAAAAAAATCAGTCTCTTGATTGTTGCGCTTGTGAACCTTGCTTTCTACAGCAACCAAAACATGCCTTTTCAGCATTCTTTGTCCGTGTTACCTTTGACCATACTCCTGATGGCCACAGAAACATGGTACCCAGACAGCTGAAAAAGGACACTGCCACGAAATCTTCCTGTGGCCAACTCTGCAATCCAGCGACCTCATGTTGTAAGACAGAAGATCATGACTAACTGACTCCTTATTACCAGGGGACTAAGAAGATGGAATATGATTTAAGGAAACTGTTCTAGCTTCTTTCTAATTTGTAATCAGAACTGATCTTATTATTCTGCATTTAAGTATCATGAATAATCCAAAATCAACAGAACAGTTCATCTCAATCTTAGGACATAGCCTAAGTGCTTCCAAAAGACATTAAATAAGAAACTTGGGGAGCATTAATACTGTGGTACCTGTCCAAATATCTGAAGTTTGTAAAAGAATAGAAAACAAAGTGCAAAATTAGTGATGTTCTTAAAATGACTTGCAATAACAACTAAAGTGTTCCTACCATCAAACTTAGAAGAAGAATAAATCGATACTGCTATATTGAAGTTAAGAATAAATTAGAGGCATGTAAAAGTCTGGAATAACAATATGCTATAAAAATTACTGATATAAAAATATGCCATTTAACAAATTTGATACTACAGAGGCATAAAATTCTACATAGAGTCTGGAAGCAACCATGTGAACATAAGGAGGTAGCTGGGGTAAGGCCAACATGGTTAATTCAGAAAGAAACTCAAATTTATAACTGGTTAGGTTTAATTTATGTTTTGAAGATAAATTACATGCCAGAAAGCTATATGCTTCAGAAATTTTTCTATGGATATTTAAAAGTAAATCTGGACAATACAAAAAAATATTTTTAGAAAATATCTCCCTTCTGTTCTCTCTCAATCTCATGAACACCTCAGTTCACACACACGTATGCATAAACTCACACACATATTCATATGCACACCTCCTAAACTAGATTTTCAGTATAATGAACAATTCTAGGTTACCAACTATACTGTAACTTATAGATATAAAACACTGTAATTGTTTAAAAACTAGCTGTATACTTTTGGTGTTTAAAGATTTTCTAAAAGAAATTGATTTAGGAAAAGTTGGAAAAGAAGCCCAAGTTGATTGACAGTTTGGAGTTTGTGTTCCCACCATCTGATCATAGCCAAAATGCAAATATGATTAAGTTCTGAGAGACAGGAATCTGTGAAGTGTCTGCAGCTTACTAGAATCTTCCCGTTAGGTACCATCCGGCAAGGGCATCCATGGTGACCTCCCAATTTGTTGCCTCAGGAAGCCCTTGGATTAGGAAAGGGAAAATAATCTTTATTTCCATGCACCAAATCCAATCCATTGATGGAATTGTTATTGGAAGGGAGGATATCAAGTTCATGTCTAGGATCAATAGGAAAAAGAACTAAAATGATTTGTTTGCCATGGGAGCACAAGGAGAAAATGGTGGCAGAGATGCCACATGGTTACCATCTTTGCCCTAAGCAAAGTCTACAATTACCTATATTATTAGGAATAAAACATGCTCATACACATATATGCATCTTACAAGTGCATTTCTTCATGCTATTAACCACGTAAAGAACAGCTGCATAAATCTGAACCTATTTTGCATGATCTTTCAACAAAGACATTCAACAGCTCATTTAGAAAACCCATTTTGTGTTCATTTACAAACTGAGCTATAATCATATGTACCACACATTGTTCTAGATACCTGAAATATAGAATAATAACAACCTAGTTCATGCTTCCAACAAACTCACAACCTAGACTGAAAGATGTACAAAGCATTATCATACACAAGGCCAGTGGAGGAATGTGCAAAGGAGACACAGAGGAGCAACTAACTCTTTCTAAGGGAACTCATAGAATTTTCTCAAAGGAGGTGACATTGCTTTTGATCTTGAAAGACAGATGTTTGTCAAGTGAGATTGGCCAAGGCATTCCATTCATCAGTTAATCAACAAACAGGGTCTTTGAGTTGTTCCAGGACCTGTGCAAGTTACTGGGAATAGAAATAATTGCCAAGGTCATTCTCTCCAGGAGCTGTGGTCTAGAGGTTTAGAGGCAAATGAGTAAGAGCTAATAAAGAAACAGACTGGAATGGTAATAAGAGTTGGAATGGCAATAGGGATTGCAATTCAAAGGAATATTACAAAAAGCTATTTCACAAAGTGAAGAATATCTTTATAAATCACCCTCTTGGGATTTCTGTTTCCACCTAGGATATAAAAAGCTGGTAAGAGTTCAGTCCAACCATAACAACAATGAAAAGCTAGATAAACTACAAATTATAACTTCTGAACCATCAGAGAACTGCAGGTGCAAGACAACCAAGTAGCCTAAATTCTAAGGAAAGCGGGGACCTGAGCCAAGACCATGGAGGAGACAGTGGGTACCACACCAGTGGCTAAGACGAATTCAGCTAACATTTTAACTAATTGCAAAAGGACAGGTGTGAACTAGCTTTGACATCTTTCAATTCATGGCAGCTACACTAAAATGATAAGCTTGTGTAGAAAGGTAATAGCCTATTTAGGTTCAGGAATAGTAGTTGGTTTTTCCAACCCTGCCAAGCCCTACATTTCTAGATTCTCTCTATTCACTGTTTCTGCTCTGCAACCAGCTAATCCTTGCCTGAGCTCATCTCATTCTTGAAAGATGTTGCTATAAGCCACAAGTAAAAGCCAGAACACATCAATACTCTGTCTCCTTATAACCACCTCCCCAACAGTACTCACATGAGAATCAAATAAGTGATCTTGTGTTCACTGAACATACACAAAAAAAGTCTTCAAGTGGTGAAAGATGCTTACTATGGGACTCTTACAGAAATCTTAATCCATTTCTATTTCAAAATTATTACCAACACTTGGAAAATAAAATAGAACTCGAAAAAGAATAGAGTCCAGAAATAGACCCATACACATACAGTCGGATGACTTCTGAAAAGGCACCAAAGCAGTTCAGTAGAGAAAAGAACATCTCTTCAACAACTGGGTTAGAATAATTGGATATCCGTGCCAAAAGTGAGAGAGAGAGACAGAAAGAGGGAGAATGTGAATCTTGACTCCTACCTCACATCATACACAAAAACTAATTTAGAGGTAAAGCAATAAAGTTGGGGGATGGGGGGAACTTAGGAGAAAAAATATACATCACTACCATAGGCAAAACCTTTTCAAGAAGGACAGAGCAAGCATAAACCATAAAAGAAAAACACTGATAAATTATACCACATGAAACTATAAAATGTCTGGTCATCTAAAGACATCATCAAGAAAGTAAATAGGCAAGCCATTGACAGGGAAAAAATATTTACAATACATAAATTATATCTGACAGATGCATCCAGACCATACAAAGAAATTTTGTAAATCAATAATAAAAAGTTGGCTCAGTGGGTTGAGCACTCGCCTTGTAGCCCGGGGTCTGAGGATCAAATCCTGGCCCTGGCTCCGGCCCGTGCAGACCCATATGCTGAACTTGGGTGTGTATCTCATGTAGGAGGCCCCCAGTTCGGTTTTTGCTGGGGCAAACTTTACAAGGAGAAGGCCTCAGGTTTGACCCCCAGCTCATGGGGGCGTGCCTCCTATAGTGGGAGGCCCCTGGCCTGGTTCCCACCCTGCGCACCCCACCCCCCACCCCACCCACCTGTGTAGAATGAAGCAGTGTCAAAAACTGATGATGTACAACTATGGAGACTGCTCTGGGCTCTCCCCCTTCTCTCTCTCTCTCTCTGTCTCCGTCTCTTTCTCTTTCAAAACAATAACATAAATATTTAAAATAATAATAATAAAAAGACAAAAAACTCGGTTTTTTAATTAAATGGACATAAGACTTGAACAGAAAGCTCACAAAAATAGATATACAAAATGCCAATAAACGCATGTGAAAATATTCAACATCATTAGTCATCAGGTTAATGCAAAGTAAATGCAATGAGACACACAGCAATACTTGCACACACACACACAGCTATAATTAAAAAAATATTTAAAACACCAAATGTTGAAAAGGATGTGGAACAATCCAAATTTTCATTTGTTCTAGCGGGAGTGTAAAATGGTACAAGTACTTTGGAGAAGTGTTTAGTAGTTTCTTACAAAGTTAAAAGTACATCAAACCTATGACCCAGAAATTCTATTCATAGGTATTTTCCCAAGAGAAATAGAAGTGTATGTTTACATAAAGCTTTATTTAAGAAACTTCAAAGCATTTTTATTCATAATAGAATCTGGAAACAATTCAAATGTCCATCAACAAGGGTAGAGAGTTTTAAAAAACTGTGGTACATTCAAGGAATGAAATACAACTCAGCAATAAAAAGAAATGAACTAGTGATACATGCAACATAAATGAATCTTAAAAACATCGTGCTAAGTGAAAGGAACAAAGCATAAAAGAGCGCATACTGTATGATTTCACTTATAAGAAAGTCTAGAATAGATCGAAATAACCTCTGATGATATCCAATCTGTAGCCGAGGGGTGAGTATGGAGATTGACCAGGAAGGGGCATATGGAAACATTATGGACTGATGAAATACTTTATTTCCTGATATGCAGTTGTCAAAACTGATTAAAGAGCTGAGCATTTCACTGTACACCAGTCCTGCCTTTTCCACAGTTTCACTTTCCACAGTTTCAGTTATGCGTGGTCAACCATGATCTGAACATATTAAATGGAAACTTCCCCAAATAAACAATTCATAAGTTTTAAATTGTGTGTCATTTTGAGGAGCACGATGAAATCTCTCACCACCCTTATCCGTCTTGCCTGGCACGTGATTCCTCACTTTATCCAGTGTACTCATGCCGTCGAGGCTACCCTTCAGTCACTTGGCGGCCACCTGGGATATCAGACTGCTCATCATGGTATCACAGTGCTCATGTTCAAGTAACCCTTATTTTACATAATGATGGCACCAAAGCACAGGAGCAGTGATGCCAGCAATTTGAATATGCCAAACAGAAGCCAGGAAGTGCTTTCATTAAGTAAAAAGTTATGTATATATAGGGGAAAAAACATAGTATAGACAGGGTTTGGTACTATTCACACTTTCCAGCATCCATTGGGGGTCTTGGAGCATATCCCCATGGAAATAAATATAAATTGTATTTAATTGCATATAAATTATATGCTGTGCAGAAATTATACCTCAGTTTTTTGAATTGTTAAATTTATTGGGTTGACATTGGTTCCAGGTGTACAATTCTACGTTACATTGTCTATGTATCACATTATGTGCTCACCACCCAGAATCAGTTCTCTTTCCATCACCATAGATTTGATGCCCCCTCCCTACTCCCCGAGCCCCCTTCCCACTTTCCCTCAGGTAACCACTGAATTATTGACTGTGTCCATGAGTCTTTTTTGCTTTGTTACTTTCAGTTTTATATTACCATATGACCCAGCAATCCCTTTTCTGGGTATTTGTCCAAGAAACCTGAAAACCTTAATTTGCAAAGATATCTGTACCCCAATGTTCATCGCAGCACGGTGTTCACGGTGGCCAAGTCATAGAAACAACTAAAGTGTCCTTTGATAGATGACTGGATAAAGAAGTTGTGGTACATCTACACAATGGAATACTACTCAGCGATAAGAAAAGATGAAATACAGCAATTTACGACAACATAGATAGACCTTGAGATCATCATATTAAGTGAAATAAGCCAGACTGAAAAAAAATCAGGAACCATATGACTATACCTCAGTTGTTGTTTTTTAAGGTTAATATATGTTCATAAAGGCTTAGATTTCAGGCAGTACCTCCCTAGATGTAATTTACAAAAACACAAACTTTTCCTAAAGTCCTGGCTCTGTACTGGCTTCTGACGTACATAGAGCTTGATTCTCCCTACACTGCCATGAACCTCCTGTACTTAGGTTCGGATGTGGTCACCCCTACTCATCTGAAATGTTGGCCTCAGATCCTGGTGGGGAGGAGGAAAGTAGCATTTCAGAATAGGCTCTGAGAACAGGGTGGGACAAATCTGTGGGACACCATAAGAAAAACAGGAGCTTTACCACCCTACCAAGGGGCAGGGATCCAGAGCTGATTTACCAGGTACAAAACAGCATAAGGCGGTTATCAGAGAGTGATTCTTCATACCCACACCCTCTGAACATAGATGCAGAGGGACAATGAGGATGTCTCACTATACGTTTTCAACTGACCATAAACTGAACAAATTACCCAATTTGTTGACTTGAGTTTTTCCATTTTCTCCTTAAAATACTCAACTCTGAATTTAATCTTGGCTGATGGAGCCACCTGAAATTTGCTCTCACAAAAGACTTTCCAAAGAAGAGAACACAATTGACTTTGATTTAAGTGCTTCGTCTCACAAATGCATTAAGTGATTGGTGCCAGCCTCAAGTGGGTTTCACAACCCAAAATAAGCAATTTGGTCCATAGTTCCGGACAATAGCTGGCACAATTGAGCATGCTACAGTCCTTCAGAACTGACATCTGAGGATACCTGCAAGTGGGTGGAAACATTTCAGCAAAGAAAGTTGATATTTTGAATGTGCTTGTTCAATGCTCAGACAAGGCTTACTGGATTTTAGAGACATCTGGAATAAGAATGGGTGTGCTTTGGTCACAGGAACGCACTGTGACTTCTCAAATATAGAACTAGATTACTTTTTAATATTTTAGAACAAAAAAGCCTCTTGATGATTTTATATCCTCAGTCTATATCTTTACAAATGGATGACTCTGATTCTGGATGATTATATTCACTAGTGAAAGCTACAACCTAAATGTAGTTTATCTGCCTGTGACCATTGAATGTAGGAATAAGGAGGCTTGGCCTTAAGCTTGATTTGTATCCATCCCTAAACAAGTATATACCGAAAGCAACCACATTATGGTGACAACAGCATGTGCTCCACACAGTAAATTCTTCCTGGTAGATGTTTAGTTATTTAATTCAGAGACATATATATGAGGTTGTAATAAAAAATAAAGAACTATGTGTAGTGGTTAACTTTCTGATTTTCTTGTAATAATACCCTTCCATCTCTGTGACCACTTCTTTGCAGGTTCACCCTACTTTGTGAGTTCACCTTACCCAGTTGTGCTGTTCTACACAATTCAACCTCTGAACCCTCTGATTTTTCTTCATCACCCTCCCATTTGTAGGTTCCTCCACTCACATCTTAACTACCAAGGCTTTATCAATAGTTCCCAGTCTGGCAACTACAATCCTTTTGTCTTTTTTTTTTTTTATTCCAATCTTACCACTTATTTTTCACTTAGATCACCCATCATGCCCCCTAACTCTTTATATCAAGCCAGTACCACCCTCCACTTTTCATAATATCCTTTAACAGTACCACTGGACTGCAAGACTCCCATATCCAAAGCCTTGACTGCTGATTAATTTTTCTCCTCTCTTATCCATGTCCTATTGGTCATTATGTCCTGGTAAATCCTCTTTCATGACGTTCTCTTCACTGCTATCCTCATTGTCCAATCCACCAAGATCTCTCTCTTGGACTACTGCAGTAGGGTCTTACCAGCTTCTCTGAGCATCCACCTCCCATCTATTCACCACACAGCAGCAGCAAGAGCATCCATTTCAAACCGCGAAACTGAACATGTTACTTCCAGGTTAAAATGTTTTAATGCCTTCTTATTGCTTCTGATAAAAAACAAGACAAAACAAAGAACCCAGTGTCATTTGCCCCCTGCCTTTTTTTTTTTTTTTTTGCAATCTCATATCAACACTCTGTACTTAGCTTGCCATCAACTAACCCTACTAGCCACCTTTCACTTTTTTTTTAAGATTTATTTTATTGTTTTTGACAGAGACAGAGAGAAGGAGGGAAGGGGGCAGAGCAGTCTCCATAGTTGCACATCATCAGTTTTCAACATGGTTTTGTTCCACACAGGTGGGCTTGGGGCCTCCAGCATGGGAAGCACACCCCAGTTCAGCATGTGGGTCGCACGGGCTGGGGCTGGGATTCAATCCTTGGTCCCTGGTGCTGCAAAGTGAATGCTTAACCTGCAAAGCCATCCCGGCTTCCCCACCTTTCACTTTTTCAATGCATGCTCCCTCTCACCACAGGGCCTTTGCACATGCTGTTCCCATTGTCTAGAATGTTTTTCTCCCTTTCCTCATTTTCTTTTACATTATCCACTCCTAATGACCCTCAGTTCAAACATCTTTTTTTTTTTTCAGAGAAAACATTCCTGGTTTCTATCTCCAAACTAAATTAGATTCCATCCTGTTATACATTCTCATATTATCTAATACTTTTCCTTCAAAGCTTTATCATAGTTTGTAATTAATCTTTATGTGATTATTTGATAAATATCTGATTCCCTTCCTTGTCTATAAACTCTAGAATGGCAAGGCTCATGCCTATGTGGATCGCTAGTAAATCATTGGCATGCAGTGCATTGCTTTGTACTTGCTAAAAATTCAAAGAACTTTTGTGGAATTAATGAAAGGTCTTCCGTGGCACGGTTGTCTTTCTTTCTTTTTTTGACTTCTCATTGCCACCACCACTGTTCAGACCCTTTTTAACCTCAAGTTTTGGTGACCAAAATATTATCTGGTCTCCTGTCCCCAACCTCTCCCCTTTCAAACTTAATCTGCTCATCTCCAGATCAATCCTCCCAAAACATTGCTTTCACTGTGACTCTTTTCTGGTTAAAAAGCATCCAGAAGTACAAGTCCACATCACGTCACCCAAACTACCTAATTGTTACCAACCAACGTCACCCCATTAAATTTAACAATAAAATATAATAATAATAAAAAGAAAGAAAGAAAGAAATTGGGTTTTAATGAAACCTAAAAAAAAGGCATCCAATGCCTTCAGGTTAAAATGGAAAATCCTTACCCTAATTTCCCCCATTTGTCCATGATCAGTCCCCTTGCCCATCTTTCCAGATTTCTATCTCACTTCTCTACTAAACTCTCCAAGTTCCATTGCTGTATACATTCAGGGCTGCCCCTGTACTATTGAGCAGGTTGTGCACTCAATAACCCCCAGGGTGCCATTTATATCAGAGTTTATATGAATGACAGACACTTCTGGAGTTAGTTAGGCAGGCACAAATGATGCGACCAAACATGCCAGCCCCATGAACATCTCCTTAAAGTCCCACTCTTTTATTTCCCACCTTTAATAAAATACTTGCTTTGTCTAGAATGCTCTCCCTTAGTCTCTACCTATCAAATTGTAACCCATGTCCATAGTCTACCTTCTGTACCCTTCTGTACTCCCTTCTGTACCCAGCCACAATGATCCACATTCCTGAGTTCCTATAACACACATTACCTGTGCAATTCTCTTAATATATACTATAGACTATATACTGGCTTTTAGCTTTTCTTATTAATGTGGTGTATTGGAAAGAGCCCTGGGGTTGGAATCAGGGACACACCTAGGTCAACAACAGCCAGGGCATTTCAGACATCAGTGGGATGATCTCAAGTTGCCTAACTTTCAAGTTCACTGTTTCCTGTCTGAAAAGTCAGAATAACAATACCTCACGGGTTGTCATCAGGGTCCTAGAAGGGTCTCAACTCAGAGGCAGTTGAGAGGAGAATCATTTGCCTAAAGGTGTTTTGAATCAATAAAGTACTCAAAATGTTTGCTGCTAGCTGATAACTGTTTTCCAACCATACTGAAACTCACTGCCAGAAAGGGACAGTGTCACATTCCCATGTCCCTCAGAGTGCCTAGTAGAGTGTCCTCCACATGATAAATGGTCAATGAATGTTTTCTGTATAGAGAATGAAGTCAGCCTGGCAGCTGCAGGCAACAGATGACAGTGTCCCACAGTTTAGCTGCTCATGTCTGCCATGCAGTCTGCCATTGCTGTTCAGCCATCTCCCTCTCCTGCCGTACCCACCCCCCGAGCCTGCGCATCCCAACCTCCACCGGCACTGAATTCTCGATGCACAGTCATGAACATAGGAGCTGTGGGATATGAGTTAATGGTTATGGGTACTTTTCACTTTTTCTACTTTCAGGACAAAGAATAGATACTACACTAACACTAGAAATTCTGCTGTCACACTAGGCACTAAGGGAATTAATACAGAGAGCTCTTCCCTGAGGTCATTCAATTCTCCGTGAGTTTGCTGCCTCAGGGAATGTGAATGGGGTAGAAATCACACCTCAGCCTAATCAATAGAGAATGTAAGAGTTCTTAGATAATCATTGAAGAGTTTATATCTCCATGAGAAAGAACAGCTAAGGGGTAGGGATGAGAGATAGATAGGTCATCTTGTATACAAAAAAAAAATCCTGGTATTTTAGAATTAAGAAATCTTGCGTGTCATTTAGATCAAATTCCAATAAAATAAAATAATATCTACTCAAATATATCTGGTGGTCTCAATTTAAACATTTCCAGTGGTAGGAAACCCACTGTCTAGAAATAACAGACCATTGATAGACCAACCATAATATTCACCTTCCTTGGAGCATATATACTCCAAACGATTTCCAGATTTCACAGATATGAAAATGGGGCCTACAGAGCGGAGGACTTGACATCACACAGTAACTTAGAGGCAGAACTCGACCTGGCTGCTGTCCTCTCCCTGCACATAGCAGAAAGTTAAAGCACTTCTGTCCTCAACCCTGTCCCCTTTCATTCCTACTCTTTGCTCCTGGTTCTATCTCCAGAGCAATAGGGATCCTGTCTAATTCTTTTTCCCAGATTTTTCAAGAAAGCTCTATTTCAGCTCCCTAGTCTTTCTCCCAAAGAAGTCATTCTTTCTACCCCAGTCCCTTCCATTTTTCTTCAATTGGC
>PVKE010035172.1:0-17024 GCA_004027555.1 Craseonycteris thonglongyai | reverse complement strand
TTCCATTGTGTAAATGTACCACATCTTCTTTATCCAGTCATCTATCGAAGTGCATTTTGATTGTTTCCATGTTCTGGCCACTGTGAACAGTGCTGCGATGAACATGCGGGTACAAACATCTTTAAAGATTAAGGTTTTCAGGTTTTTTTGGTAGATGCCCAGTAGTGGGATGGCTGGGTCATATGGTAATTCCATTCCTAATTTTTTGAGGAATCTCCATACAGCCTTCCATAGTGGTTGTACCAGTTTACATTCCTACCAGCAGTGTATGAGGGTTCCTTTTTGTCCACAGCCTCTCCAGCGCTTGTTATCCCTTGTCTTGTTGATTATAGCCGTTCTAACAGGTGTAAGATGGTATCTCATTGTGGTTTTTATTTGCATCTCCCTAATTGCTAGTGCAATGGAGCATTTTTTTATGTATCTGTTGGCCATATGTATGTCTTCCTGAGAGAAGTGTCTGTTAAGGTCATCTGCCCATTTTTTAATTGGATTGCTTGTTTTTTTCTTGTTGAGTTGTACAGGTTCTTTGTATATTTTTGATATTAGCCCCTTATCAGAGGCAATGTTTGCAAATATTTTTTCCCAGTTGGTTGGTTGCCTCTGCTTTGTTGATGGTTTCCTTTGCAGCACAGAAGCTTTTTAGCTTCATAAGGTCTCATTCGTTTATTTGTGCTTTTACTTCCCTTGCCATTGAGGTCAGATTGATAAAGTCCTCCCTGAATCCCAGGTCTATAAGTTTAGTGCCAATGTTTTCTTCTATGCAATTTATTGTTTCCTTTCTTATTTGGAGGTCTTTAATCCATTTTGAGTTAATTTTGGTATATGGTGAGAGATCGCAGTTCACATTCAGCCTTTTGCATGTGGTTTTCCAATTTTCCCAGCACCATTTACTGAACAGGCTTTCTTTTTCCTACTGTATATTTTTCAATCCTTTATAAAAAGTAATCTGTGTGTCTTCTTTTCATAAGTAAAAACATACAATCACAAGCTCCAATGCTATTTAAAATTGAAATCTTCAAATTTAATATTTAAACTATTTGATTATATAATAGCATCACCCAAAGTAATGAATTTGTTTTATAACGTTGGATCTTACATAAATACATAAGATGTATTGAGCAACTTACCTAAAACCAAGAAATGCATTTTTTAACCAGCACTCTTGCATTTTCAAGGATTCACTTAGTATTCCCTTGATTTTCCTGACCTCTATGTAGAGATCTGCATATAATGAAGTTACAGAGTTATTTAACAAATGACATACCATAATGTTTTAAATTTTTTAAGATGGTATTTATTATTGTAAAAATATATAACATTGCATTAGTATGAATTTTTTTAAAGGTTTATTTTTATTGTTTTTGACAGAGAGAGAGAGAGAGAGAGAGAGAGATACAGAGACAGAGAGAAGGGGGAGGGCCCAGAACAGTCTCCATAGTTGTACATCATCGGTTTTTCCACATAGTTTCATTCCACAGGTGGGCGCGGGGCTGCACAGGGCACGAACTGGGCCGCAGTCTCACCCCAGTGAGAACCGAACTGGGGACACTCCCCAGTTCAGCATATGGGTTCACACAGGTCGGGGCCGGGATTCGATCCTCGGTCCCCAGGGCTTCAAAGTGAGCGCTTAACCCACTGAGCCATCCCGGCTTTTCCAGTATGAATTATAAACCAAACAAGACTGCTTACTTACTTTCTGAAAAATAGAAAAATGAACAACAAAATGAGATCTTTCTAAAGGATAGTGAAATTATTTTTAATAATCACATATCACAGTAATCATGTGAACAATAATTGGTAAAGGGAAAACTATAAAGGTGTATTGGTAGCTAAATTATATTCTGCTGTGTTATTTTGTATGCTACTTTTTTTGTTAATTGGAAACTTACTTTTCAAGTCACCATTTCTAAAGATTAAATGACTTGCTAGGCATTATAATGTAATAGAAAACATGTAGAGAAAATAAGGAGGCTTGGATTCTGTTTCTTACTCTGAGTCATCTAAGATATTAACTGGCCTTTTTAAAAACCTACTCAATATAGCTAAGTCACAGAATGTTCATATGACAGATAGAATTAACACCTGCTGTTTCAACAAGATTTTTATAAATATGAAATTTTAAAATGTATAAGAAAATGTTTTGAAATCTTAAAAATCAATTTGTAGATGTGAGACATCAACCGTTAATTCAGCCTCATGAGAGAATCAAGGATTTTATTTTAGATATGTTGACTTTGAAATGCCCATTAGACACTCAGTTCAGTTGTGATGTTGGATATGAGTCTAAATCGTACTAGGTGAAGACTAAGGATGTAATTCAAGAGTAATTAATGGGTGGTATTTGAAGCCATGACACTGGAAGAAATTACTTAGGGTAACTTGAGTCAAGGAGGAAGCTAAAGACTGAGTTCTGGGATACTCTAACATTTAGAAATCAGTAAGAGAATCTATAAAAGGAGACTTTAAAGACAGCAGTTCTTAAAGATGAAGAAAAGAAGAATATGTTATTTTGGAAACCAAATGGAGAAAATATTTTCAGAAAGGTAATCAACTATGCCAAGTGCTTCTGATAATCTAGTAAGATGAAGAATGAGATTTGACCCTTGGATTTGGCAAGATGGAGGAATTTGGTAAATTATGACAAACCTTGCAGTAGTAGACAAAACCTGATTAGAGCAAGTTAAAGAAAATGGGAGGTGAATTAGAGTCAATGAGAGTAATTTCAAGAATACAAATAAAATTACCTAACATTTATTGAGCATTTTTTGTTCTAAGCACTTCACCTATAAATCAATTAAACTTCACAATAATATTATGAAGTTTAATATTAATTACTACTATCCTCATTTACAAAGAGCAAACCATAGTAGACAGAGGGAGAACGATTTCCCTAAATTCATCCAGCTAGTAAGGGTAGAAGTTGGGATTTTAATCCAGGCAATATGGATATGTAGATTTTACTCTAAGTGATTCTGTTACAGTCTAGACCAGCACTGTCCGATACAACTTTTGGCAATGATGGCAGTGTTCTCTGTCTGTGTTATCCAATGTGACGTGGTAGGACAAGCCACATGTGTCTGTCGAGCACTTAAAATGTGGCTAGTGTGACTAATTTTATTTTTTTACATTATTAACTAAATTAATTTAAATTTAAATAAATACATGTGACTGGTAACTACAGTGTTGGAAAGTACAGATAAAGACAATCTTTCTAGGATTTTTGAAAAAAGCAAATAAAAAAATAGAACTTTAGCTTAGGGGAGATGGAGTCAAAGAAGAGTTTTGTGTTTTTAATGCAAGAGGGAATACTTATGGGAATAACTGAGTAGATGAAAGAGCTTTGGATCTAGAGCTGAGGTGGAGATCAGGTGTTATGACCTGTGGAATCTGCATTTTCATCTTGTAATGCTTTCTAAGCTCACACAGTACTTTACATTTACTCTAATTGTAATACTTAGTAACTGTAATCATTTATTTATTTGTGTATCTCCTGGCTAAACTCTTTCTTATTTCATATATCCTCCTTTGTATCTGGTGTAGTTTCCGATATAGTGATCTTAAAATGCCCATGTACTCCTTGGGGTACATGATTAAATTCTCTGGGGAATGGAAAGAAAATGGTAAAATTATTTTTATTTTTTAATCTGATAGACAAAAAGGATATTAAGCATTGCTAATCTTTAAAATATAGCTTCACCCTGGTATTCTCAGTTTGTCTGAATGTCAGAGGTTGGTTCACTTGGTCTGGATATCATGTCTTGATGCCTTTCTGGAGAGGTTAGTTTAGTAAATTATCAGAAAATGGAAAAATGGCTTTGAAAAATTTCTCTAATGAAACTGTTGATCTAGTATAATACTAATAATGTAATTACACAAAAAAGCTATCTCATAAACTTCTATTTCCATCTTCATCAGCCATTGATAAAGTAAATACAACAACACTCAGAGATCTGAAAAAAGCTCACCAAAATATTCAAAGTTATCAAGAAGACAAATAAAATATAGATTTAAAACCACTATTATTGACAATGAGGGATGCTGGATGGCTCAGCAGGTTGAACACTTATCTTATAGCCCCTGGATTGGAGTGTCAAATCCTGGCCCTGGCCTGTGTGGACTCATATGCTGAACTGGGATGTGCCTTAAGTTCGGTTCTCACTGGGGTGAACCTCCTGTGTTGGAGGCCCCTGGTTTGGATCCCTCCCCAGTGTGCTTCTTATGTGGAAAGCCCCCGGCCTGGTTCCTGCCCTGTGAAGCCCCACACCCTTCTGTGTAATGAAAACTGTAGAAAACTGATTACCTAAAACTATGGAAACTGCTCTGGCCTCTTCCCCTTCTCTCTGTCTCTCTCTCTCCCTCTGTCAAAAACAATAAAAATAAATCTTAAATAAAAACAACAATGAACCTTACCCTGAATTTATACTTTATGTGCTCTATGATATGTCTTTGTGAAGTATCTTTTTCATCTATGAAATCATTAGCACTCTGTATGAGAAAACTGAGTTTGGAAACAAATCTTCAAATTGTTCTATAAGCTCTGACAATTAAGCTTGTGAACTTAAAAACTTAATATAAACGAAGTTTATTTATTGAGCTAATATCAGTCCAATGCAGTTATTCCCAATTGTGTGGATGGTCTCACCTATCTAAACCATTCATGGTTTGATACTCTTTTCATCTGTGACTTTACCTCTTTTTTTTTATTTTATTTTTTTATTGTTGTTGACAGAGAGAGGGGGAGAGAGAGAGATACAGAGACAGAGAGAGAACTTAACTGGGGGCACTCCCCAGGACTTTACCTCTTTAGAGACTAGTAGCCCTGTATATTCAGCTGGCACATGGGAAGGTTTTATGAGTAAGTGGAAATTATAAATAAAGTAACTTCTGCTTATATTTCATTGATTTCAACTCAGTCACATAGCTGATACTGGAAAACAGGAGGTTGTATAAGGTAATCTAGGCAGTACTCAGAAAAAATATGGCAAGAAAATCCATATTTATGAAAATTATAATGCTTATTACTTCAGACATTTTTCCTGAGAATGTAAAGTCTTATTTTACCACTATAAATAATGATTTGGAAATATTTATTGCATTTTAATCTTTTAAAATATTTTTCATATATTTTATGTATTATAGAAGTATGGTAGAATATATGTATCATTTATAAATATTTTTTTATTGAAATGGAGAGGAGGTGGTATTTTTAAAAAGTTAAAACAACTGGTCTGGTATGCAATAAGGTTTAAACACTGTTCTGGGCTGTAATAGCTTTAAGTGACTGCTGAATTCAGAGGTCTTTTAACAGAGAACTTTGTAAAATCTCAGATATTACAAAATATATTAGGTTGGTACAACAGTAACTGTGGTTTTGGACCATAAATTTTAAATCATAACTAGGCTCAAACACATTTTTATTAATCAAAATAGAAATCATTATGATCAACACATTTTGCCAATGAGAAGTAAGTTTGTGTATTCCTGTGCTTCGGGATTCAACAAACTCTTGGAGAGCATTTTCTTCATCCTGCTGGTTGTGGAAGCGTTTTCCCTGCAAAAAGTTGTTGAGATGCTTGAAGATGTGGTAGTCAGTTGGTGAGAGGTCAGCTGAATATGGCGGGTAAGGCAAAACTTCCTAGCCTAACTCATTCAACTTTTGAAGTGTTGGTTGTTTGACATGTGGTCAGGTGTTGTCATAGAGAAGAATGGGGCCTTTTCTGATGAGCAATGCCGGCTGCAGGCATAGAAGTTTTTGGTGCATCACATTGATTTGCTGAGCATACTTCTCCAATGGAATGGTTTTGCTGGGATTCAGAAAGCTGTAGTGGATCAAACCAGCAGCAGATCACGAAACAATCACCATGACCTCTTTCTGGTTCTAGTTTGGCTTTGGAAAGTGCTTTAAAGCTGCTTCTCGGTCCAGCCACTGAGCTGTCTCTCTCTGGTTGTCATATAAAATCCACTTTTTATCACACATCACAATCCAATTGAAAAATAGTCTGTTGTTGTTGCCTAGAGTCAGAGAAGATGACACTTCAAAACGACAATATTTTTTTATTTTCAGTTAGCTCATGAGGCACCCACTTATCGAGATTTTTCACCTTTACAATTTGCTTCGAATGTTCAATGACTTTAGAACGGTTGACGTTGAGTTCTTAGGCAACTTCTCATGTAGTTGTAAGAGGATCAGCTTTGATGAATGCTCTCAATTGGTCGTTGCCAACTTCTGATGGCCAGCCCCTATGCTCCTCATCATCAAGGCTCTCATCTCCTTTGCAAAACTTCTTGAACCACCACGGCACCGTATGTTTGTTAGCAGTTCCTGGCCCAAATGTGTTGTTTTATGCATTGTCTCTGCTGCTTTATGACACTTAGAACTTGAATAAGAAAACCACTCAAATTTTCTTTTTGTCTAAATCATTTCCATAGTATAAAATAAATATAAAATAAAGAGCAAATAATAAGTCATTAGCAAAATAACAGAAAATGAGAAATGTGCATTAAAATGATGTATAACATAACCACATTTATTAGGGAATGTATTCTAATATCAAACAGCAAATTTTAGCAATGCAAAAACCTTAATATTATATTTTCATGAACCTAATATATTAAGGGTTCAACAAAAATAATGTGCCTTTAACACTAAGTTTAGGGATATTTCTCACTTTTCAAAGTGTAATAACACTATTAGCAATTATTAATTATAAAACTATCAGCCATTATTAATTAAAAGTATTGATAGTCATGCCACTATTTGTCATTTGCTAATAAGTTCAAGTAATTTTAACATTACAGGTGAGGTAACCAAAATATTATAAGTGAAAGCTATTAACATTATGAATTATGTTTAAGACTTCTATAGCAAGACACATAGCAATTATATTGTTAGTAAAAATTAATTAGCATTTCTTAAATTTTAACTGAATTTCATATCATTTTTTTTAGAAAAACTTATTTTTTATTTTTAGTTGTAGTAAAACATATATAACATAAATTTTACCACCTTAATTATTTTTAAGTATACAGTTTATTAGCATTAAGTATATCCACATTGTTGTGCAATCATCACCACCATCCGTCTCCAGAATTCTTTTCATCTTGTGAAGCTGAAACTCTGCATCTATTATTAAACAACTCTTAATTCACTTTTTCCTCCAGCTTCTGGCAACCACAGTTTTATTTTCTATTTCTGTGAATTTGACTGTTCTATATACCTCATATAAGTCATATTATACAGTATTTGTCCTTAGTGACTGGGTTATTTCATATATCATAATGTCCTTAAGGTGGGTGCATGTTGTAAGATGTGTCATAATTTATTTCCTTTTTAAGGTTTACTAATATCCCATTGTATTTATGTACCACATTTTATCTATCCATTCATCTGTCAGTAGACATTTTGATCACTTCTACTTTTTAGCAATTGTGAATAAGGTTGCTATGAACATGGGTGTACAAATATCTCTTTGAGAATCTGCTTTCAATTCTTTTGGGTGTATATTTACAGTGGAATTGTTAGACCATATAGTAAGTTTATTTTTAGTTTTTGAGGACCTGCCATATTGTTCTCCATAGTGCTACACAATTTTATACTCTCACCAGTAGTACACAAAGGTTCTAGTTTCTTCTCAGCATTGCCAACACTTGTTATTTTTTTATAATAGTCATCTTAAGAGTGTGAGGTGATATCTTATTGTAGTTTAGATTTCCATTTCCCTAATGACTAGTGATGTTGAGCATGTTTTCATGTGCTTATTGTCTGTTTCTGTATCTTCTTTGGGGACATGTCTATTCAAGTCCTTTGCCCATTTTCTAACTGGGTAATTTTTTTTTTAATTTTTATTGTTTTTGACAGAGAGAGGGAGAGAGACAGAGACAGAGACAGAAACAGAGAGAGAACTGAGCTGGGGGAACTCCCCAGTTCAGCATGTGGGTCCGCACTGGCCGGAGCCGGGATTCGATCCCTGGTTCCCAGTGCTGCAAGTGAGGGCCTAACCCACTGAGCCATCCTGGCTTCCCCTGTGTAATTTTTTTGATGTTGAATTGGAAAAACATTTTTATAAGCCTGTTTTTCAGATTCTTAAGGGTCATCTGTGTACTAATAACATGTTGTATTATTATTTATATCTGTCTGAATATCATTAGACTATAAATTTTCTGAAGGGAAGAACTACACCCCATTCATTTTAATATCTCTGGTAGCTAAGATAGTAATAGTTTATATCTACTAAATACTCAATATTTGTGATTATAGAATGAATGAATGAATGAATGAACAATTTAAATCACCTTTGTTATAGACAAGGTAACTTAAAACTGTCTTCCTCAGAATGTTAAATTGGTACATTGAAGTTTTAAACTCTTAAATGATCATATAATTATATGTCAAATATTTCTTAACTCATGTTCTAGTGTTATTTATAGAAAGAATAATAGAATCCTTGGAAGCTGTTGTTAAGGAACTACCCATTTATATTTATACATGCAAATTATCTTATATTATCTCTTCCCAAACATAAAGATTGCATTCAAATTATTAAAAATTTGCTAATGAATTCTTATGGTACTTTAACCATTTCCCTAAAGCATAAATAATACCATATACATTTTTATCTCACTAATTGCAGAAAAGGAATTTTGGCAGGTGCTATGGAAAACAAAACTTGACAAAATATTGTTTGTATACTTTTATAGCTTTTATACTCAAGGATAATAAAACCTACTAGAAGATATCAGTTATAGGCTTGAGTAAATACAAAATAAGATGGAACATGATGAGGACAAGCAAGAGGTGTTATAGAAAAATACTCTATAAGGAAGTGCAACAAAATAGGGAAAACAGAAAACATTTTAGAGTTTCAGAATTTGGATCCCATCTCTGCTGCATGGACAAATTACTTAACCTCCCTAACCTCCATTTCATTTCTGCAGCTGTAAAAATAATGGAATCTATCTTCCTAACTCATGGGGTTGTTATGAGCAATTATAAAAGCATTAAAAACATTATCTAACACCTGCTAAGTTCTTAATTAATGTCAGCTTCTATTGTTAATATTATTATTAACATCGGTTTAATTGTTATTATTATATTATCATTAGTGTAGTAGTGGAAATGATCACTTCCAATACTAACATAAAGTTAACAGTTGATCCGAGCCTTGAATTATGAATAATGCTTACACTATGAAGATGCTGAGAAAGGCACGGACATTTCATACACAGGCAATATTAGACACAGAGATACAGAAATGCAGTTTATATATTAGTAGAGCAGAGACTATTTGACATATACATGGGAAATGAGACTAGAAATAGAGGTTGGGGCCAGATTGCAAATATCTTAATGTCAGGCCAAGGACTTAGAACCATAGAGTTGGCAATAGGGAGCTATTGCAGGATTAGGCACCTGGTCATGACAATCAAAGCTAGAAAGGTTCCGTGAATCAGGAAGTCTAGAGATCAAGAATAGAAGAAAATTTTATTAGTTTAGAGCAGAGATGATGAAGACCTGATTAATGTGTTTTAGTTTTCTACTGCTGCCATAGCAAATTACCACAAACTTAATAACTTGAAACAATGCAAATTCACTGCTCTGTCAGAAGTCTGGGTGAGCTTGGCTGGTTTCTCTGCCTTGTTTCTCACAAGACCAAAGTCAAAGTGTCTTCAAGGTGAATTTTTACCTGAAAGCTCAAAAGACTATTTCCAAGTTCATTCAGTTTGTTGGTGGAATTCAGTTCCTTCCCTCAGGTGGACTGAGGACACTTTTTTTTTTTTTTTTGACATATGCCCTTCTTCATCTGCAAGCATACTGAGTACCTTCTAATGTTCTTCTCATATCTCTGAGTGTGCATTCTGCTGCTTTTCTTCTGCCCTCCAGCTCAAGAGAGTTTTCTGCATTTAAGGGCGCAGGTAATCAGATTGGGCCCACTGAGATGATCCAGGATAATCTCCCTGTTTTAAAGTCCTTAACCTTAATTACATCTGCAAAGTGCCTTTTGCCATGCAACGTAACATATTTTCAGATTCCATAAAATAGTGCATGGACACCTTTGGGGACCATTCTTCCTACCACAATGATAATAGTGAAAAGTGATAATAGATGGAAAAGTGAGGAGAATCAAGAAATAATGTCGATATATTTTATAAAAATTATTATTTACATCCTATATGCTTCCTGGGAGTCAGTGCAAAATTGAAATAAAAATTAATCTTCACAATTTACATTGTCTGACCAAAGAACATGTACCAGTTATTAAGATATAAGCTTTTTTCTAATATAAAATTTAGATATGAATTTACCAATCATTAAAAGAACATCATTAGTAATAGCATGAATTTTTTCATTTTAATTTTCACAACCTTTATAGGTATGTATTATCATTCACATTTCAAATAAGTTCCTTGTGGACAAATATACTCCAAAGCAGGTTGTACGCTTTATGTGGCCCCACTAAACTAATAGTATATAACTAGTTCTTTTCATATCATTAGGGGGAAAATAATTTCTCTTCAAAATAAAATTTCTCAGGGAAATACTTTTAATTAAATATAGGTTCTATTTAATTTAATTTAATTAGACATAATGCTAAGATGTAAATAGCCAAAGGCATTGTATGTGCTAGGAATTACTAAGGGCTTAGTAACTGTAAATTCACTAAACTATAAAGAGTTTAATTGTAGGCTGAGAAGTGCATTCCAAGAAAAAGAAGTCTTAATTTCATTAAAATAAGTGTTTTCAGGTTTTTGAGCATCAGCTGTTAATGGAAATGCAATTTTAAGGTAAAAGTTGTTTTTAATGAAATTCTCAAAAACTCTGATAGGTATAAGGAGCTACTAATGATTTTTATTCAGTTGACTCCTGTTCCTGTTACCTACTAGGAAGATTTCCAGTATTTACTGATAATTTAATAAAGCACTAGCTTGGCAGTATAAAATTTTATTAGGAGTGATGATAGCTCATGCTTCCAACATATGGAAAAAGCTAGGAGTGCTGGCTCATTGTTCCCTTGGGCTTTGATAGTTATTTGGTATGAAGACTGTAGAATGAAATACACTGAGGCAGAACTATCTTTCCTCTCTGATGCTGTTCTAAGTGGACAGATTCTTCTAACTTAAAAAAAAAAAAAGATTTATTTCATTGTTTTTGACAGAGAGAGAGAGAGACAGAGAGATGAGGGAGAACCTAAAGCAGTCTCCATAGTTATACGTCATCAGCTTTCAACATGGTTTTGTTCCACACAGGTGGGTGGTGGGGCCATGCAGGGTGGGAACTGGCCAGTGGCCTCCTGCATGGGAGGCATGCCCCTGAGAGGTAGTGGCCAAACTGAGGACCTCCCATATGGGAAGCTTGCCCTGGTGAGAACTGAACTGGAGCCCTCCCACATGGGAAGGACATCTCAGTTGAGCATGTGGGTCCGCATGGGCAGGGGCCAGGATTCTATCCTCGGACCCCGGGACTGCAAAGCGAACACTTAGCCTGCTGAGCCATCCTGGCTTCCCCAACCTTCTAACTTTTTAATGTAAGACAAAAAAAAAAAAATTTTTTTTTAACTGACATTCTTATTTACTATCTTATAACATCTTAACATTATATTGTTGCTGAATAAATAGTTATTGAATTTCTACCTTGTAATAGACATCAGGGTATTATTAACTGGTATTCTTCTCCTCTGGTATTTATGGTCCAGTCAGAGAGATGGGCCTTAACAAATAAAGTAATTATTAGTCAAAATTACAAAGCTCTCCTTGATGGAAAAGTACTAAATGGCGTGCAGGTGTATCACAAGATATACTAATCTCCTCTGGCTCCTTTCCATCCACAGTGGATCTTGTTAGATATGTTGCATGCGGTCGGGTTTCAACAAATGCCTATTGAATAGTGTTAAATATTGCATGTTGTACATAGTGTCCTGTCTTTGTGTTTGCTTTAGTGATCAATCTCTGTTTTTATAAATATGGTTGACAAATAATCACCCTGTGAGGTCAGTGTGTTTGTATGTTTTCTATTAAAAACAACTGAAAGCCAAATGAGCTTTTGAAAAGGGATTTCATTTCAACTGTATAGCATCTGAATTTGTATACTATGTATATTATGAGGTGAGGGCAATAGAGTCTAGTTTAACCTAGACATGTGCTTGAAGTTGAAATAGTGGGAAAGTGGCTATGGTATATAGTTCTCTTAGGTGTTAATGTTTGACACTGACATAAGAATGTAATTTCTGTAGCTTTTAGTACAAAGAGTGGTGTTTAGTTACTATTTTTCTTCTAGTATGTGAGGAATTTATTGCTTTTTACTTGAAGCTTTATGATTACTTGGAAAATAAGAGTGGGACAAGAGCTAATAGAGAAGTATGAGACAAAGTGGGCAAATATTGTGATGAGGAAATTAATGGTGAGGCAACATGTACTGCAGAAGTGTAAGAAAGCATAGAAAGGTGTAGAGACAGGGAAGTAATTGCACAAAACCACAGAGAACCCTCAAGGACTATGCTCAACCCTCCTTTCCAAATGAAGTATTGTGCCCAGAGGTAGGAGAACAGTGGCCAGCAGCCTCCTGTAATATCCCTTATAGTCACACTGATATTTGAAGTATCTTAAGTCCTTGTCCTTTTTTTGTCTTCCTTCTTCTGCCAGTAGTCATTTTATCCTAGAGTTAGAGCTATCTGTGTCAAAGGGAAGATGGATGACTGAAGGTTTCTGACTCACTACCATCCAAACTAAGTTCTTCATTTAACCAGTTAGTTGTAAGATTGTCTAACTGGAAATGACGGTTTGATAGAATTGTTCTTCAATATGTTAAAAACAGATCTCTTTTAAAAAATTGAAAGACTATTTAGTAATCTCTGTTCATTTGACTTACTTCATTTGGAAAGCTTTTCCCTCCAAAATAAGGACAATAAAAATTGCTTTACACAAATAGCAATATCAATGTTTTAAAAACAAAAAAGTAAATATAATGAAAAGTGAGAAAAATATTATACTATCTACTTAAATATGTGTATGTTTGAAAGTCCATCTCTTATTTGTAACTGTAAGGAAAACTAAAGTTTATTTTCTTCCTCAACAAAGTGTTATATTTCTTCCTTCCAAATCATATAGCACAATGTACAATTTTAAAGCTATAAATGATCTTTTTGAATCATGTTCCAGAATTTAATCTTACTTGCAATCAGACCATTTTGTTTATATTTTATAGTGATGAAGACCAAGTGGTTCACATTGTATGTATATTTGAATAATCTTTCATATATTTAGATATGAATTGTCCTTATTATTGAGTTACACATTATCAACTTCAGTAAAATTTCCTCACAGATTTTCCATACTATATTATTCCTCTATTTAATCTTCTAAATCATAGTGTTCCCTAGGTGTGTATTTATTTTGCATTTATCTTAACGTGCAGAAATTTGAACTGGAAAAAATTATGAAGATATCATATAAAGATGCTAATTTTGCCTGTTTCTTTTTTTCATAGAATATTTCTGTGTATGCTTCATTTTGAATAAGAGAACTGTGTAAACTTATTTAGTTTTAATCTGCTTTATCTTCTTGGTCCATTATGATTGTTCACTCATTCATTATCTCTTCTTGGTGTATTTTTCCTTTGGTTTTTAAAAGAGTCCTCATTAAATTCCATTCAGTCTCCAATAAGATATTTTAATATGCTAAGATCAATTAAAATTGTATGGCATTTAAACATTGCTTAAAAATTTAAGTGAACTATTAAACTAGCACTAACCTGATTATTTTTAAGTATTATAAATGTAAAATATTCAGTCAATATGATTAACTGTATTTCTAATAAAGAAAGTATAGTGCAAAAGTACTATGGACTATTAAAAATTATACAAGTTAATAAAAAATTATATAGATCACAGACACATTTCCAAAAGCTTAAAATCTACTAGGGAGAAATGTTAGGTAGCATATCAGTAACACAAAATACTGTAAGATTTCAGAAAGATCACTTCTGACTTGAATGAGATTTTAAATGGCTTTTTGGAAGATTTATTATTTGAGCCAGGATTTGAAAGTTAATTAACATTTCAGTAAAATGATATAGGAGTGCATGCCAAGCACAGGGAACTTTGCAAGTATAGGATAAGTTCAGAAAAATAATGAATATCAGAGAAAGATCAAATCTCATTTGACTAAAGTATTGGTTTTCAAACTTTTTTCTAAGCAATTAGAGCTCTTTTAATATTTGCAAGAGTCAGAAAATACAATCTGTAAGGGTGTTCAAAGGGGTGTATGGAATATTCAAGAAATTAAACTATTTGCAGTGTGCCTGAAGCATAGAGTACAGGAGATGGAGTTGAGATATAAGGAGATAGAGTTGGGTTGAGAACAGATCATGGAATATCTTAAAAGCCATGTTCAGGAAATTAAATTTTACCCTGAAACTACTGACAGTTTGGCCGAAGGGAGAAAGTGAAGAGGCCGGGAGAAGCTGCTGGAGAGCTTTATAGTGATTTTTTTTTTTTATAGTGATTTTGAAAGAAAGAGTAGTGTTTTTTAAAAAATCTTTCCTCTGTAGCTTTTATGATTTTTAAAAAGTGAATCTGATTTTAGGACTTACAATCTCATGGTCTAGAGATAATGGGTAGTATTTTTTGCCATTACTAAAAAAGTTTGGGAAAAAGGAATAAAATAAGTGAAACTTAAACCAGTCCCTTGGGCTAGTTGATAATAGGATTCCTGAATTCTTTTGTGGGGATAAAGGATAAATGAGAGGTTGAAAGGCTTAAAAGGCACATAGAGATTTAAAAAAAGCAACATTCAGGAGTAATGCTAATGTATCATTTTTTGGATATATGTTTATTTACTGTCGTATTCATTGAGGAAAACATGTCTTATTTCTTTAGTCAAATGAAATAGAAGAAATGCAGCAGGAGGGTAATGGGCATTTACTGGAGTGCCAGCTATGTTCTAATTTACGATCTCTTGTAACTACAGTATTTGTTCTTTGAAGTAAGGGTTATGATCCCTTCTTTTCATTTTATATTTGAGGATACTAAATGGGCAATGTGGAGAGGAAGGAAAGAGAGAAAACAAATGCTTTCAGTTGTGCACCAGGTGGATTTTCTCTTGTAGCCCCCACTTTGTCCTCTTTGAATGGGCTTCCTTTCTTTCTATAGCTGATCCTCCTTAAGGCTTTTTAGATTCTTTCACCCTTCTCTTTTCTCAGGAAATAATTGACTATCTCATTCCCATTAAGATATAGAATAGTTAGAAATGTTTAAATTCCCTCTATGAGTACTTGTATTTTCTGAATTGGAAAGTACAACAAAAGTGAAACTGAAGGTGAGATTTTAGACATCAACACTGGAGAATAAAGTTTGGAGAGGCAAAAAGTTTTCTTGTAATTCCAAAATCATCCCCATGATGATTATAAAATCTGCTTTCTTTTCCATACCCAAGCACACCTTTGAAGAGCTGCCATTTTTGTTAAACAAAAAGATGTGTTACCTGCTAAAATATCATTTTTTAGCATAACTTTTCAGTACTTCGAAGTTTCAGTAGCAAACACAAAGACTTCTCTATTCACACTGTTGGAAAACGAATCCCCCCAAACTCACTGAAGCTTACTATTTACAAAGAGAACAAAGATACCAGGAATAAAACAAAGAAAAGTGTATCATCATTACGCATATAAACCTTTCGCACCTTGGAGAAGTTCTTTCTGTAAAGGTTGAGACAGTACCAACATATGAAGCATCACTGAGCAGGCCCAGTAATTTCTGTAGATCTGTGGCGTGAGTTCTAGAGATGACTTATGTATGTTTTCTCTCTTTTCGTTCTTCACTGCATGCTCCTCTTTATCCCAGGACAGGCATAAAATCTGTTCCAAAGCCAGGTCAGCTTCTCAGGGTGGTAAATAAATACATCCATTCATTCATATTCTCTCTCATATTATTTTATCCACAGTTTTATCTGAGGCAGAAATTATATCAATCTCAAGTCCTTGGCCCCATTATTTCATATCTATTGGTGTAAATTGCTTACATCTGTGCTGTCTTGCTTTGACCCCTGGCAACACGAGCTCTCTTACTCCTGGCTTCTTGGCTAGTACTGATTCATGACCTTGTCTAGATCTCTAGATCTCCAACTCTGGCTTCTTCTCATATCTTCTATTCTAAACTCATTTAAAAAACTGGGTAGATTCCATAAGCATATCTCTTCTGGCTGAAATAACACTCTGAATCAGGAACAATATAGAAAGTTTTTCTGATTAGATTATAACCTTGACCACCTACCCCCACCATGATCCCAAACACCAATGTCATCATACTTGCCAATCTGTTCCTACACACCAGTCCTGGCCTGGCTTTAGATTGTAATGGGCATATTTCCGTTCTCTTAGGCTTCAAACCTGATCTTTAAACTATTAGTTTATGTATTCTGTCCTCCTTGCTGTGAAAATTCAACAAGTGAATGTGTATTGAAATATGGAAGGCCACTCACTATATACATGTGTATAAAACAGAATGTAAGTTGGTCAATGATAATATGTTTAAATATAATTCACTATAATTATGATTAATAATATACTATATTATATTTGCATTTAAAGGAGATAACATTTTTTTAAACTTAAAATACTCAGTATAATAGAACAAGATAAGTGGTAGTATTTCATAAATGTGAAACTAAAGCAAAAATGTTCAGTGACTTCTTGAGGTCTCACAGTAATATAAATAATAAAATATTTGTCCATTGTTTAAAAATGCAATCATCTTGCCTTTGTACTAAGAAAATTATTTTATATTCATAGCTATATCCTATGTAGTAGCTCTTTTCTTAGGGAGTGTATTAGAATGGCATATTTATATACCTTATATGTAATATTTTCACTTTTTTTAGAACTAAGCTGACTGCTTGCTTAATAAAATCTTACAAATATATGCTCAATTTCTACCTTTCACATGTAAAGATGAAATGCTACTGAAAAATTTTTCTAGCATAAATGATTATAAAAGTAAAATAACTGTAAATGCTTAAAGGTAATCTCTTCATAT
>PVKE010035171.1:0-17002 GCA_004027555.1 Craseonycteris thonglongyai | reverse complement strand
GCCTGGAGAGGAGTGAGGAGGGGGGATGGTGGAGGGAGATTTGTGTGGGGAGGGGGGTGTGGGCACCTGATTCTGGGAGCTGGGCACATAATGCGATGCATGGGTGATGTGATGTGGAGTTGTCCATTGGGAAACTGTCTGATTGTTACCAACCAATGTCACCCCATTAAATTTAACAATAAAATATAATAATATTAAATAAATAAATAAATAAATAGATAAATAAATAGATAAATAAATAAATAAAATGGTCATTTGATTAGGTTGTATTAATATTCTTCAGGGCTATCCTTCATCAACACGAAGTTCAAAACCTTTAACATGGTGTACTAAGTGCTTGATGATCTGTCCCTGTCAGCCTCTCAGTCTCACCTTCCATCAAATTCTACCCTACCCGTACGAGGGCTGACAATGACGTTCGCGAACTTGCCACCATGCACTTATGTTGGCAGCACCGTACAAACAACTTGGTAAGGTTTCGTAATGGTACGTCAGTGTCCCACAGCTGTGTTCGTTGTCATGCTGAGTGGCATTTATGATTGTTGTTGCATGTTTTTGTGTGCTGTAGCAAGAATGTCGGAGCTTGAATTAGAGTAATGGACAAACATTAAATTTCTTGTGATACTTGACAAGAGTGGAAGTGAAATCAGGGACATGTTCATCCAAGTTGATGGGAATAATGCCATGAAAAAAACTGCAGTGTACAAATGGATTAAATGTTTATCAGAGGGGAGAGATAGTGTCAATGATGAAGAGAAGTCAGAGCGGCCTGTAACCAGCAGAACTGATGAAAACATTGCAAACATTCATTGAATTTTGTGTCATTTTTACACTCATTGGATACGTTATATTAAAGAATTATTATTTTGGTAAATTTATTGGGGTGACATTAATTGATATCAATTACATTGTTTCCAGGTGTACAATTCTACATTACATTGTCTATACATTGTATTATGTGCTCACCACCCAGAATCAGCTCACTTTCCATCACTGTGTGTTTGATTCCCCCTCCCTACACGCCCCCCCCCCAGCTCGCCCACCTACCTCCCCTCTTACCCTCAGGTAACCACTAAACTATTGACTATGTCCATGAGTTTTTGCTGCATCCCAACAATTTTGATGGTTGAGTGCTTAACTTGCAATGGTGAGGTCCAGGATTCAATTTCTGGGCTTGGCCCATGCAACCCCATATGCTGAACTGCGGTGCAACTGGTAACTGCTGGGATGGCTCAGTGGTAAAGGCACTCGCCTCCCATGCAGGAGGCTCCCAGTTCAGTTCCTGCCCCATGTGGCCCCAAATCCACCTGTGTGGAATGAAATCATATCACAACTGATGACGTACAACTGGAGACTGCTCTGGGACCTCCCCCCATCCATCTGTCTCTCTCTCACCTTCTCTCAAATAACAAAGAAAAAAATATTTAGACTTTATTTATTTTAAAGTTAATAATTCTTTAATATTATTAATATATATATGCCCCTAGCCAAGAAGCTCCGGAATTTACAAAGCAACTACTAACAGATCTAAAAGGAGAAACTGACAAAAACACAATAATAGTAGGGGACTTAAACACCCCGTTGACAGCCATGGACAGATCGTCCAACAGAAAATAAAAAAAGAAATATCAGCTTTAAATGATACATTACAGCAACTGGACATAATTCACATTTACAGAACACTTCATCCCAAAACACAGGACTATACATTCTTTTCCAGAGCACATAATGCAATACATGGATGATGTAATATAGAATTGTACACCTGGAACCTATGCAATTTTTGTTGACCAATGTTACTTAAATAAATAAATACATACATACATAGCACTGGCCTGCAGGGAGCACCTGGTTACTATAAGGAAAAGAAGGGTTGAGAATTAGACACTGGTTTAAATTTGTTCTCCTTTTCAAGTGAGGTTCCTCAGCCCTTCAACTAAAGTATTAAAAACTGCTTGGCCAAAACTGAATACTAGATCGGTGTCTCACCAGCCCAGGCAACTCCAGATGCAGGAGTGAAGAGTGCCCAACAGGAAAACACCCTGCTCTCTTCCCTTAGGAGAGCACTGAAGGGAAACTTCAATTACTGTTCTTTTTCTTAAATGTTTATTATCTGGACAAATCTCCACACTCACCTAAGTTTCCTGAATTCCTTTTCAGCAAACAGGTGAGTGTTTTTAGAGGTGCTGACTAAATTTTAAGTTTGAAAATCTCAATATTTTAAGTGTGTTTTCAACATTGCTCAGGAATTTTTTAGTAAAACTTCACTGATATCTACCTCTTTCAGAAACATGCCTTTATTATAGTCAATATCCTTTGGAATTTGAGAGTAGAGTTCAAAGTTTAGTAAACCTACTTATCAGGAAATAGCTGAGATTTTATAAAAACATTAAATAGGCTGACCAGATGTCCCATTTATATGGGACAGAAAACAATGGTACTGTCCCATTTCAAATGGTGAGTATGGACAGCCTAGGCTCACTGGGCTAAATTCAAGGTGTCAGTAGACTGACCATATGTATCATTTGAAAGGAAACTGTACCATTGTTTTCTGTCCCATTTGAAACAAGACATCTGATAAGCCCGACATTAAACCTTCCCAAGGGTAGAATAAATTGGGGAGATTG
This sequence comes from Craseonycteris thonglongyai, assembly GCA_004027555.1. NCBI lineage: Eukaryota > Metazoa > Chordata > Mammalia > Chiroptera > Craseonycteridae > Craseonycteris > Craseonycteris thonglongyai. Next base: position 14,375 of record PVKE010035171.1, on the reverse strand, counting down.
CCTTAATCCTTCCATTTAAGGGGGCTGCTTAGGATGGCAGCAGGAGAGAGAAAAGGAAGTGACTCTTACGGTTCAGGAAGAGATACAGAATTCTATATATAGAATTTATGAATTTGCATATGAACCCAGAAATCAGCCTCTGTCTGCCACCCACCCACCCAGCCATTCTAAGGTAACTTTCTTTCAGTATATTTTTTCTTCATCCAGCCTCTTCATGGAATTCAAACTGCAGCTGCTTCTTTACACCAGGAGAGACTGTCATTCACTGCCAGCCACAGGCTGGAACCCCTGGACCATGATCCTTCCTGCTGCCTCAGCACAGCATCACCAGGTTGATGAATGAGACAGCTACATTTTCCTTTGTTGTCCACCCCCTTTATTTTCTTGCATCATCCCTAAATCTAGTTCAGTGAGACTATTAGCTATCCCTGAAAGGACTATTTGCAACAATGCAAACAATTGGCAATTAAATATTAAATACCCTGCTCTTAACGCCACTCTACTTAAATTCATTCATACAAGGAATATTCATACATCTAGAATACAATATACCAGACACTATCATTCACTGACAGCCACAACTAAGCTTGGGGGTTATACTGGACAGGGTTAAACTGCCAATAGCTGACACTGCACAAGGTAGTTTAACAGGAGTGATTTAAAACAAAATTTAGGTGCTCTTTTTTAAGAAGTCATTGAAAAGAGAAGAAGCCCTCAGGCTGAGCCAGGCAGTCATAGGACGTGCTGCTCAGATCTCTCTTGGAAAAAGAAACTGCTCCAAGAAGTGCAGTCAGTTGACAGCCTCCAGCTCCACCACAGCACACACAGGAGGCCACACATTCTCCACGGCCTGAGCACAGCAGGGAGTCTGAACCATGCTGTTCCTGCCTAGTGCCAGGTTTCTCCAATGAACAGTCGTTGCTTGGAGAATCACCGTCAGCCTGGACAAGCCTCTCTTGGAGCTACTCGCAATTTAAGTCTCTTCCTACCCAGTCCTCCGTCCTTCCCTCTAGATGTCAGAACTTTATTATGGTCTGAAGTACTCCCTGCCCACTTCTGCTGCCTCCAGGAACAAATCCCAAAACAAGCAATGAAACCGGTCCACCAAAGGGGCTACAGCCACCACAATCAGGAAGTCAAGGAATTGGGAACCCACCACCCCAATGGCTGGGTTCAAGGAACACAGGATCTCTGATGCTCTCTGAGCCCCCAGGATACTCACAAAGTTTTGAAGAGACACTGAGGTCTCTACCACAGCTGCTATGAGGGAAAAAAGAAAAAAACACTCACAGGATCATGCTTCCTAGAAAACAATAACAGCAACAGCAGGTCCGCACCTTCTTCCTCTTAGTGTTCACGCCAGGCACTTCGAGTCACGTGGTAACTTGGTGATCCATGGTAAAGGTCCAACCTCTATTAAGGTCCCCTAGCAAGCCAGATGTTTCTCAAGGAAATACTGATGTGGAGAGGATGGCAGAGCTTTGCCCAAAAGCCTAAGGGTCTATACCAGTTTCTGTCTATATACGCTGCCACAAACACTACCAGAACCATTGGCTGAGCTGGATCATATGCTTGTCTTTTTCTTATTGATTTTAGGTATTCTATATGTATTCTGAAAATTAAGCCTATGTCAGGTATAAAGAATTGAAATTATTTTCTCCTATGCCATGTCTTATCTTTTCATGTTATTTATACGCTTTTTGATGAACAGAATTCTTCTTAATGCAGTTGAATTTATCAGTCTTTTCCTTTATGGTACATGCTCTTTGTATGTTGTTTTAAAAGTCTTTCCAACTCTGAGGGCGTAAAGATATTGTCCAATATTTTCTTCTTAAAGCTCTAAGGTTTCACCTTTAACATTTAAATCCTTAATCTTTCTAGAATTGATTTTTGTGTATGGTATGAGTTGACATCCATTTTTTTCCCATATAACAGCCAATTTTCCCAGCACTTTTCATTGAATACTCCATTTTTTACCACTGTTCTGAAAAATACCACTTCTATTATATCTTTCCATATCTGGATGGGTCAGTTTCTGAACTCTCTGCTCTGCTACAGTGACCTATTTATCTTCCCACGCACCAATGCCACATTGTCTAAAAACTATTTACACAATAAGTTTTATAAAAGGGTCAATTTACCCATCTCATTTTTCTTCATGGATGTATTGGCTATTCTTGGCTCTTTGCTTCTCAATTAAAATTTTAGAAGTTCACAAAAACTCCTTTTAGGTTTCTTAATTGAATTTTATTGAATTTAATGATCAACTTGGGGACAAATTATGTCTTAATGATATTGAATCTTTCTATCCTTCAAAATAATACACCTTATTTTTAAATGTCTTGCAATAAAGTTTTATGATTTTATCCATAAAGGTCCCACATATCTTTGGTGCAATTTACACCTAGGTACCTTAACTTTGTTAACTATTTTTAACTGTTTGCTGTTGATGCACAGAAGTGAATTTAATTTTTGTATATAGTTTTATATCCAGTAACTTTGTAAAACTCTTACTAAGTCTAATAAATTTGTTCTAGTCATGGAGGTTAAACAATCATATCATTTCAAAATAATTACAGTTTACTACATCTTTCTAAATTTTTGCATTTTTTATTTCTTTTTCTGTATAAGATATGTAGTACAAAATTAAATAGAAGTGGTGATAACATACATTTTTATCTCTTAAACAGAATGTTGTTAATTCATCCTTAAATATGCCATTATTCACCTCTTGTCTCTCAGCCCAAACCCACTATAATTTTCAGACACCTGCTTCTTGTTAAATTCTGCTAATAAGAGGTACTAATGGGAGACTGGAAGGCCGAAGGGAGGGAGCAGGACTCTCTGTTTCCTAGTTCCTTTGATATTCCTTCTACAGCAGCAAATGGCTTCAGCTCTCTAGGACCTTTGGCTCCTCAAGTGCCAAACCCCAGGGAACCTCCTCAGGGATAAAAAACACTAATTCTGCTGCACAAACTCAACAATCACTAGCTATACGGGCCCCCTAAGAGGTAGAAGGTGGCTTCCCTTAGAGTTATAAGATACACGAATTCATAAAATGAATTGAGATTATTCCCTCTTCTCCTATTCCTGGAATAGTCTGAATAAAATTAGTAATCTACTGAAAGTTTCAATGAACTTGCCAGTGAAACCATCTAACATGGTGTTTTCTTTAAGGGAAGATGTTAAACTACTAATTTAATTTATTGAGTCATAATAAGATCATTTAAGTTTTGAATATGTTCATAAGTTTCTTCAGGGAATTTTTATTTTTTAAGAAATTTCTGTGTCCATTTGGCTAAAAATATGTATAGGCAAAATGTTCATTATATTATTTTTTCTATTTTTACTAAAAGTAGAGCAAACATACAATATTTCAGGGGTACACCATAGTTACACAACATTTATATACCAACAGAAGTGACCACCATGATAAGCCCTGACACCATACTATGCTATCACAAATAATATTGACTGTATTCCTTATGCTGTATATTCCATCCCCATGACTTAATTGTTTTACACCTGGAAATCTGGACCTCTTACTCCCCTTCACCTTTTCTGTCCTTTTTTAATTTCTCAATTACAGTTGACATTACATTTTATTTTATATTAATTTCAGGTGTACAGCCCAGAAGTTAGACATTCGTATAATTTAAGAAGTGATCCTCCTGACTAGTTAACTACCCACAGGGCACTATGCATAGTTATTATCATATTATTGACTATGTTACCTATGCTTTACATCCCATGCCTATTTTGTAACTATTCATTTGCTCTTCTTAATCTCTTTATCTTTTTTATCCTGCCCCTCGCCCCCTCCCATCTATCATCCCAACAAATCTAGTACCCATCTGACAGCATACCGAGTTATTACAGTATTCCTTATGTTATACTCTATATCCCCATATTACTTTGCAACAACCAATCTCCACTTTTTAATCCCTTCCCCTTCTTTCATACACACCCCTCAAATTCCTTCCCATCTGGCAACCATCAAAATGTATTCTGTATCTATTAGTTTGTTTCTGTTTTGTTTGTTTGTTTTGTTCTTTAGATTCCACATATAAGTGAAATCACGTTGCCTCTATCTTTCTCTGTCTGACATACTCCGCTCAGCACAAGAGTAATATCCTCCAGGTGCATCCGTGCTGCTGTAGATGGTAAGAACCCATTCATGGCCAACTGATATTCCATTGTATATATGTACCACCTTTATCCATTTTTCTATCAACAAACACCCAGGCTGCAACCACATTTTGGCCACTGTAAACAATGTTGCAATGAACGTATGGATGCACCATTCCCCTATAAGTAGTGTTTTGGGTTTCTTCAGATAAATACCCAGAAGTGGGATTACTGAGTCCTTCTTTGTCTCTTGCTAGAACCTTTGTTTTAAAGTCTATTTTGCCTGGTATAACTATTGCTAACCCAGCTTTCTTTGTTCTTTTCTTTTCTTAAGATTTATGTTATTGTTTGAGAGAAGGGGAAGGGGTGTGAAGGAGGGCCCAGAGCAGCCTTCATAGTTGTACATCTTTAGTTGTGACATGGTTTCATTCCACACAGGTAGACGTGGGGCTACACGGGGCAGGAACCAAACCTCAGACCTCCCACACAGGAGGTGAGAACCTTCACTGCCAAGTTATCCCAGCAGTTACCAGTTGTGCCACAGTTCAGCATATAGGGTTGCATAGACTGGGGCTAGGAACGGAATCCCAGACCTCACAATTGCAAGGCCAGCATTCAATCCTTGAGCTATTCCAGCATTCCTTTTTGTTCTTGTTAGTTTGTTTGCATTTTCAAGAAATAACTTTTTCCATCCCTTTACTTACAGTCTTTGTGTGTCTTTCAGTCAGAAGTGAGTCTCTTGTAGGCAGTGTATATATATATATATATATATATATATATATATATATATATATATATATATGGGTTTTGTTTTCTTATTCATTCAGCCCTCTGATGTCTTTTAATTGGAGTTTGGGGATTTGTTGTTGTTGTTGTTGTTTTGTTGTTAAATTTATTAGGGTTATATTGGTCAGTAAAAATTATATAGGTTCCAGATATACAACTCTTTCCATTACCATGATTGGAGTATTTAATCCATTTAAATTGAAAGTAATTATTAGTTAGACTTCAGATGTTTCTCCAAGTTGATTGTTCAATAATTTAGTTGCAATTTTCATGTGTTCATGGAAGAAAGAAGGCATAGTGTTTATCTACTTTGCCATCTTAGATCTTCTAAATCATAATTCCCTATAAATTATATTCTTAAATTTTCTTTCAATCATTACATCATCTGTGGTGATGCTCTCTTTTTCATTCCAAATAATTTTTATTTGTGTTTTATCTTCCTTTTGATCATTCTTCCCAGAGATTTGTCAATTTTATTAAATTTCCAAAAATACAACTTCTGTCTCTTTTGATACTTTCTATGGCATCTTTGGTTTTCTGTCTTATTAATATATGCTATATTTATTATTGTCTTACTCCTCTTTGAAGGAGTTTATTTTGCTATTCTTTTTCTAATGTCTTAAGTTAGATGCTTAGTTCTTCAATTTTTGGCCTTCCTTTTTTAACATATATATTTATGACTGTGCATTTTTCTGAAAGTGTTATTCTTGTTTTATCTTACAAATAATTTGTTTTATATTATTGTTTAATGTGTTCTTATTATAATTTCTTCTTTAATCCATAAATTTTCTAGAAATATCTTTTAAAACTTCCTAAGATCGTGGGTACAGCATCCTATGTATGTCAATTGGGTTGCTGAAATCTGCTATATCCTTTCTGACTTTTTAATCTGCTTAATTTTTTTAACTACTGAGAAAGATAAGTTAAAATCTCCCACTTAGCTACTAAATATGTCTGGCAGCTCCACCTCATGTCTCTGTGCATCTCTGTCAATATTTGCTTTATATTATACATTTTAAAGTATGTTATAAGTAAATACCAGTTTACAATTTTTATACCTCCATGGTAAACTGAATCTATTATTTGGCAACCCTCTTCATCTCTAATAATACTCTTTCTCTTAACACCTCTTATGTCTCACTGAATATTGCTACATCATCTTTTCCTGATCCTATGGACTTTATTATAGTTACCAATCTATGTAAGGAATTGAAAATGGGTAGCCATGTCCCATTCTCTTTGTTTAAGAGGCCCTAATGACTCCAGCAACTTTCTCACGCCTTGCTGCAGTATGATGGTTTCTGAATTATTTATGTGTGGGCTCTCCTTGCAGGCAGCCATCAAATGATCATTTTTTGCCACAATAGCAACACGGCCAACTTTCCTCCTCCACACTTCCATGCAATGGCCTTATAAGCAACCATATTATGGATGTAGGCATTGCTCCTTTATCTCTGGTGGCCAAATTATCATTGTCTGAATGCTGCACTGATGGAATTCCTTCTGCCCTGAGCAATGAAGTCCCCAAAAGGGTTCTATACTAACAGTTGTTTCTTTATCAATTAAAGCATACAAATAACCACTTCAAATATCTTAAGCTGAAATAGTATCCTTTTTTCAACTCATCTACCAAGCTCATTGTCAACATGAATCTACTACCTTACTTGAATAAAATGGCTACCATAACTGATTAAACGAATGTATTAGAACATGGGTCCCCAACCCCCGGGCAATGGACCAGTACCAGTACATGGCCTGTTAGGAACCAGGCCTCACAGCAGGAGGTAAGTGGTTGGCAAGCAAACAAAACTTCATCTATATTTACAGCCACTCCCTATTGCTCACATTACCACCTCCTGTCAGATTCTTATAAGAGTGTGAACCCTATTGTGAACTGTACATGCAAGAGATCTATTAATAGGTTGTGTGTTCCTTATGAGAATCTAATGCCTGATGATCTGAGGTAGAGTTGAGGTGGTGATGCTAATGCTGGGGAGCAGCTACAAATACAAATTAATATTAGCAGAGAGGTTTGACTTCACAGAGACCATAATAAATCAATTGCTTGCAGACTCATATCAAAACCATATCAGTGAGTGGCAAGTGACAATTAAGTTGCATCTGGCTTTTAAATCATCCCAAAAGCAACTCCCAAACCCCCAGACTATGGAAAAATTTCTCTTCCACAAAACTAGTCTCCAACCTTTTTGGTACCACTGTGGTAGAAGATAGCTGACTGAAATCTAAATTAGATATCAAAGATCTTCCTTTTGATCATGCATCTTTCATGATGACATGCTGTGGGTGTGAGACTTAGCAGAAATAACAGAATAAAATAAAGCAGGAAAGAAACTTCATCTGTAAAATAAGGATAAAAAGATCTACTTCAAAAGGTTGGTGTGAAAACTAAATTAATTAAAATGGGCACTCAATAAATAAATTTTCTTTTCACATTTCCTCCCAGCCTAGAAGAAAGATCCTTCTTGAAAGAAGTAATACAATTATGCTGATGTCTGTGAAATAAAAATCCAGAACATTTTTTTTGAGGGGTCGATCTTTTAACAACGGACCACATCCATACTTGTCTGTCGTCGCTGAATTAAGTCCGGACTACGTCTAAGCAGAACAGACTTGAGATAAAACCAACAAAGTCTTGCCATGGTCATAGGACTGAAAACTGTAAACTAAAATTTGTATCATCAAGTCTTATGTTTAAAAACCCTGCTGGTATTCCTCAGTATTAGAAAACTTCATACACATTTTTTTTAATTGCTTAAGTTAAAAAAAAAAAAAACGAATTACTGTTGTATAGCCTAAAATGTTGGAGAGTTTTTAAACTAGAATTCAGAAGATGTTAGAGAGCAGCACCTGCTGGTAAACTGTGATACTGTAGCTTACCTGGCCACTAAGTGAAATGGACAGTGTTGCCAGTGAAAATCCCGGTGTCCCAGAAGCAGTCCTATATTCCCCATGTTCAGTACATACCATCTTTTATTGCCTGGATCCCAGTCTCCTAAGTATTAATAATTTCCCAGATTTTAGTCTATCCTTCACACAGTAGCCATGGATTCTTTTTATAAGCACCATTATGATCATGTCACTCCCTTCCCAGTAGTGTCTCCTTAAGAGGTAAATCTTTTAGGGAAGAATTACCTAATTCCTCTCTTCACCATAGTTGACCTTCTTTCCTCTGCTCATCATCTCTCTACACAGACTCCCTCCATTTTTTGCTCTAGTCACACTGAAACCCACGGATTCAGAAAGAAACCTTCAAAAAAAAAATCAAAGACCTGTGCTATCTCTTAAAAACACGACAGACGAGCCAAAGTTATCTTTCTGACCGTGGTAAGTATTTTGGACAATAATGACTTTCTGACCTCATCATACCAAAATACTGATCAAAATCTAGCCACGCATGCAAGGAACTTAATTCTAGAACATTTCCCATCCTGCCAAATACTCATTGCAGCTATTACTTTATCCATCACTCAACACTTCCCCTACGTGGGCATCACCGTCCATTGTGTCCAGCCCCAGAACGTTTGCCTTCATTTGAACAAGCAATTTCAAAGAAGCAAGCCACTACTTAAATACATGCATCTGTGCTTCCTCTGGAATCTGCTCACGCTTTCAAATAAACACTCAGTGGGATAGAACAGGGGAGTGGGCTCCAGGACAAAAGAAAATCTGTCAAGCAGATGTTGCTTTTCTGCAGTTGACTATTCCTTAAAAGCTTCAAATAAGACTAACAGAAAGCAGGGGCCAGGATAGAGGGATAATTTTCTTTAGCCTATTTACTGCTTTCTCAACTTTTATATGTGATATAGCCTGGTTTAATTTCCAGGTGCAATGGATTCCTCACATGCCATCAGTGATTTGGATACTTTTAAGCATTCATTATACAATACATATTAAAAATTCTGTAAAAAAAATTTTCCTACCAAACACACTGACTTTCTATTTCTGTTTATTATTATTCTGGCTGAAAATGACTTTTGTTACTTTATCTTTGTTTCCTGTGTTTTATTGCCTGCAAAATTATTATATTTTATGCTACAACTTCTCCCATTTTCTTCTCAGGCACACATGATTTGAGGCAAAAAATTTAGAAAAATCCATTTACCTCTGTTTTTTTGTTTTAATTTATTTGAGGGTTTTTAAATTAAATTTATTGGAGTGACATTGGTTGGTAAAAAAAAATACATAGGTTCCAGGTGTACAATTCTACATTACATTGTCTATGCATTGCATTATGTGCTCATAACCCAGAATCAGTTCTCCTTCCATCACCATATATTTGACTCCCTTTTTCCTCCACCACCGTCCTCCCCCAGACCCTCTGGTAACCACTATACTATTGCCTATGTCCATAAGTTTTTGTTTCTTTTGTTTGTCTTATTCCTTTGTTTCAGTTTTATATCCCACATCAGTGAAGTCATATAATTCTTGATTTTTCTGTCTGACTTATTTTGCTCGGCATGATGATCTCAAGATCCATCCATGTTATTGCAAATGACAGTATTTCGTCTTCTCTTATGGCTGAGTAGTATTCCACTGTGTATATGTACTGCATCTTCTTTACCTAATCACCTATTGAAGCACACTTTAGTTGCTTCCATGCCTTGACCACCATAAATAAAGCTGGAATAAACATCAAGGTGTTTATATATATATATATATATATATATATATATATATATATATATAAAGATTAAGCATATTATAAATGCTTTAATTTTATTGATTTTTGACAGAGAGAGACAGAGAGAAGGGGAGGGCCCAGCAGTCTCCATAGTTGACATTAGTTTTCCATATAGTTTCACTTCACAGGTGGGCACAGGGCTGCGCAGGGCAGGAACTGGGCTGGGAGCCTCTCACATAGGTCCCGGCAAGAACTGAACTGGGGGCACACCCCAATTCAGCATGTGGGTCCACATAGGCTGGGGCCGGGATTCGATCTTCTGTCCCCGGAACTTCAAAGCGAGCGCTTAACCCGCTGAGCCATCCCAGCTTTCCCTGCATGCATTTTTGCAGACAAAACTTTCAGATTTTGGGGTAGATTCCCAGAAGAAGGACTGCTGGGTCATATGGTAAATCTATTCTTAATTTTTTGAGGAACATCCATACTGTTTTTTTATAATTTAGTGGCAGTAATCAATTTATAGTCCCAGCAGCAGTGTGCAAGGGTTTCTTTTTCTCCACAGCTTCTCCAACACTTGTTGATTATAGCCATTCATTCTAACAGGTGTGAGTAATATCTCATTGTGGTTTTGATTTGCATTTCCCTAAGAGCTAGTAAAGTTGACAATTTTTTCATATAGCTGTTGGCCATTTCTGTGTCTTCTCAGGAGAAGTGTCTGTTCAAGTCCTCTGCCCATTTTTTAATTGGGTTGTTCACTCTTCTGTTGTTGAGTTGTACAAGTTCTTTATATATATGAATATTAACACCTTATCAGAGGCATTGTTTGCAAATATTTTCTGCTATTTGATTGGCTGTCTCTTTATTGTATTGATGATTTCTTTTGCTGTGCAGAATTTTTTAGTTTGATATAGTCCCATTCATTTATTTTTGCTTTACTTCCCTTGCCTTTGGGTCAAATTCATAAATTCCTCCCTGAAACTAAGGTCAGTAAGTTTAGTACTGATGTTGTCTCCTATGTAACTTATTGTTTCAGGTCTTATATGGAGATCTTTGATTATTTTGAGTTAATTTTAATATATAGTGACAGATCACAGTATAGGTTCATTCTTTTGCATGTGGTTTTCCAATTTTTCCAGAACCATTTATCAAAAAGGCTTTCTTCTCTCCATTGTACACTTTTTGCTCCTTTGTCAAAAATTATCTGTCTATATATGTGGGTTTATTTCTGGGTTTTCAATTCTATTCCATTGATTTGTGTGTCTGTTTTTCTGCCAATAACAAGCTGTTTTGATTATTGACACTGTAATATAGAGTGAAGTTGGGGAGTGTGATGCCTCCAGCCTTGTTATTTTTTCATAGGCTTGCTTTGGTAATTTTGTGATTCCATATATATCTGATAATTTTTTATTTATTTCTTGAAAGAATGTCTGTGGGATTTTGATGGGAATTGCATTAAATCTGTATATTGTTTTGGGTAATAAGGCCTTTTCCATTACATTGATTCTTCCATTTCATGAACACAAAATATCTTTCTATTTCTTTCTGTCTTCTTCAATTTTTTTAAGTGTCTTATAGTTTTCAGTGCTTAAGTCCTCCACATCTTTTGTTAAGTTTATTCCTAGATATTTTATATTTTTGTTGCAACTGCAAAAGGTAGTTTTTTTCATTTCTTTTACTGAAGTTTTATTGTTAGTATATAGGAATACAATGGATTTTTGTACATTGATTTTGTATCCTCCAACTTTATTTGTTATTGTTTCTAATGGTTTTCTGGTGGAATCTTTAGAATTTTCTATATAAAAAATTATGTCAGAAAGCCAGGATGGCTCAGTGGGTTGAACGCTGGCATTGCAGCCCTGAAGTCTGAGGACTGAGTCCTGGTCCCCGCCCATGTGGACCCACCAGGTCCATCCCAATCAGTTCCCATCAGGGAGAGCTTCCCATGTAGGAGGCCCACTGCCAGTTCCCACCCTGTGCAGCCTCATGCCCACCTGTGGAATGAAACTATGTTGAAAACTAATGACGTACAGCTATGAAGACTGCTCTGTGCCCTCCCCCTTCTCTCTGTCTCTCTGTCTCTGTCTTTGTCTCTCTCTCTCTGTCAAAAACAATAAAAATAATTCTTATTTAAAAAATCAAAAATAAATAAAAAGAATCATGTCACCTTCAAAAAGTGACAATTTAACTTCTTTATTCCCAATTTGGACGCCTTTTATTTCTTTCTCTTGCCTGATTGTGCTGGCTACAACTTCCAGTACTATGTTGAATAACACCAGTGATAGGAAACATCTTTGTCTTATTCCTGATTTTAAAAAAAGTTTCTCATTCAGTATATTAGCTGAGGGTTTGTCATATATGTGTCATATACATATTTGCATATGTTGAATCATCCTTGTGCCCCTGAAATGAATCCCACTTGATCGTGATGTATAATCTTTTTAATGCATTGTTGTTTTTTATTTGCTAGTATTTTGTTTAGGATTTTTGCATCTGTGTTCATCGGAGATATTGGTCTGTAGGTGTGTGTGTGTGTCTGTGAGAGAGAGAGAGAGAGAGATATCCTTACCAGGCTTTGGTGTCAGGGTAATGTTTGCCTCATAAATGAGTTGGGAAGTGTTGCCTCTTCAATTTTTTTGGAAGAGTTTGGGAAGGACAGGTATTAAATCTTTGAACATTTGACAGACTTGGCTAGTGAAGCCAGCTGGTTCTGGACTTTTGTTTTGGGGGAGGTTTTTGATGATTTGGGGGAGGTTTTATCTCAATTTCCTTACTGTTGATGAATCTATTTAGATTTCAAGTACTTCTTGATTTAGTCTATGTAGGCTATATGTTTCTAGAAACTTGTCTATTTCCTCTAGGTTACTGAATTTGGTGACACATAGTCCTTCATAGTATTCTCATATGGTCCTCTGTATTTCTGTGGTATCAGTCATAATTCCCCTTCTTTCATTTCAAATTTTGGTATTTTGTGTCTTTTCTCTTTTTACCTCAGTGAGCCTAGCCAGTGGTTTGTCAATTTTATTAATTCTTTTGAAGAATCAGCTCTTTGTTGCATTAATTTTTTATTGGTTTGTTTGTTTTGTTTTCTATTTCATTTACTTCTGCTCTAATTTTTATTATTTCCTTCCTTCTACTGATTTTGGGTTTCATTTGTTCTTCTTTTTCTAGTTCTTTAAAATTAATATTAGGTTGTTTGAGATTTTACTTATTTCTTGAGATAGGTCAGTAATGATATAAATTTCCCTCTTAATACTGTTGTTGCTGCATCCCAACAATTTTGATGCAATGTGTTTTCATTCTCATTTGTTTCTATGTATTTTTATCTCTTATTTTTTATTTGATCCAGTCATATTTTAATAACGTTGTTTAATCATCACATATATGTGGTTTTTTCTGATTTCTTTTTGCAGTTGATCTCCAATTTCAAAACTTTGTGGTCAGAAAATACATTTACGGAAAGCTGGGATGGCTCTGCAGGTTAAGCACTCACTTTGAAGCCCTGGGGACCAAGGATCAAATCGTGGCCCCGGCCCATGTGGACCCACATTCTGAACTGGTATGTGCCCCCAGGTCAGTTCTTGCCAGGGCCTATGTGGGAGGCTCCCAGCCAAGTTCCTGACCTGTGCAGCCCTGTGTCCACCTGTGAAGTGAAACTATGTGGAAAACTAATGCTGTCAACTATGGAGACTGCTCTGGGCCCTCCCCCTTTTCTCTGTCTCTCTCTATCTCTGTTTCTCTCTGTCAAAAATCAATAAAATAAATCTTTAAAAAAGAAAATACATCTGGTATGATTTCAATCTTCTTAAATTTGTTGAGACTAGTTTTATGTCCCAGTTGCTGAGGTGATCTATCCTTGAGAATGTTTCATGTGTACCACAAAAGAATGTATATTCTTATAGGATGAAGTGTCCTGTAAATGTCAATTATATCCTATGCTGTAATGTATTGTATAAAGCTTATTTTCTGCCTGGATGATCTGTCCATGGCTGTCAAGAGGGTGTTTAGGTCCCCTACTATTAGTATAATTGTGTTTTTGTCAGTTTCTCCCTTTTGTTCTGTTTGTAGTTGCTTTGTAAATTTTAGTTCTTCCTGATTGGAGTCATATATATAATAAGTGTCATGTCTTCTTATTGTATTTTCCCCTTTATCATTATGAAATTTCCATCTTTGTTTCCTATTACCTTTTTTATCCTACAGATATAAGTATGGCTATACCCACTTTTCTGTGGATGTCATTTATTTGGAGTATTGTTTTCCACCCTTTCAAATTGAGTCTGTATTTGTCCTTGTAGCTGATATATGTCTCTTGGAGGCAGCATATGGTTGGGTTTTATTTTTTAATTCAATCTTCTATACTATGCCATTTTATTGGTGAGTTTGATCCATTTTAAATTTTGGGTGATGATTGGTATATGAGAATTTTTTATAGACATTTTATCTTTTGATTTCTGATAGCTTGGTGTCTCCATTGTTTCTTTACTGTTTTGTTTCTATCTGTTATTTTAGTTTGGTAGTGTTCTTTGATTTTTTTTCCTTCTGTTCCCTCTTTTCTTGTGTTATGTGTCTCAGTTCTGATTTTCTTTTAGTGATTATAAATAAGTTTATGTAAAAGAAAGTTTCACAACCAAAATGCCCTTCGATAGATGACTGGATAAAGAAGATGTGGTACATTTACACAATGGAATACTACTCAGTGATGAGAAATGATAAATTACAGTCATTTCTGGCAACATGGATGGACCTAGAGACCATCTTATTAAGCGAAATAAGTCAGACTGAAAGAATCAGGAAACACATGACCTCACTTATAGGTGGAATA
>PVKE010035170.1:0-17015 GCA_004027555.1 Craseonycteris thonglongyai | reverse complement strand
TGAGACGAGCCAGGCCCTTTGCTTGGGTGTCAAATGCAGCGGCCCACACGCAGCTGGGGGTGTGAGCGGATTGCGTCTATGGAGGCCACACGGAACCCTGAGTGGCAGAAAGGGAGACAGACAGAGACAGAGAGACAGAGAGAAGGGGGAGGGCCCAGAGCAGTCTCCATAGTTGACATTAGTTTTCCATATAGTTTCACTCCACAGGTGGGCACAGGGCTGTGCAGGGCAGGAACTGGGCCGGGAGCCTCCCATATAGGCCCCGGCAAGAACTGAACTGGGGGCTACACCCCAGTTCAGCATGTAGGTCCACATGGGCTGGGGCCGGGATTCAATCCTCGGTCCCCAGGGCTGCAAAGCGAGCGCTTAACCCACTGAGCCATCCCGGCTTCCCCTCTCATCTCAATCTGATCTAAGAAAAGGCAGCCTAGAGTTTAAGGAATGCGTTTCCTCCCTTTAAGATGCTCTCACTGAGTTTTTAAAAAAGAAAGAAAGAATTTGGATTTGGAAGAGAAGAGTTTGGATTTCTGAACCCCCGAGGATCCAATCTCACTGCATAGATTTGGGGGCCTCCCCTTCGTATGGAAGCTCCCCCCTTTTCAAATAAAGTGACTTGGGGGGGGGGTCAGTGCATTTGCCCTGAACAGGAGCCCACATTTATGTCCCCGGCCAAGAAGCTCAGCTGTCACCGGATTCAAACCCAAGAATGGGGCCGCTCATGTTCGTATCTAAACAGCGAGCCAAGTTTCCTGACAGTGTTTTGGAAAATAAAAAAAAAGAAATAGTCAGGGAGGAAGGGAAAAGTTATGTGACGTACGACTGCTACATAGATGAGCCTAGGAATTGGATTCTTGGATTTAAAATGTGATGCTTAGGTTGATTGGATTGGACGCTTATTGGGCTTTTTATTTCTTTTAAATGTAATTGATTTAAAACGTGAATGTGTTGATTTTCGTATTCGTTATTGAGTTTTATTTTTATATCCGTTCGTTTTATGTTCCTATCCCTGTTCTATGAAAATAAAAAACTAGTAGAAGATATAGGTCCCTGTGAATTATAGACTATTGAGGCACAGTTATGCCATTACCTGGGATCCTCATTTGTGCTTCGATCTCAGAGGTGACTGGGTCGCTGATAGCTCTTTTTGGTTTTTGTTTTTACTGATGCCCCAGCAGCACCAAATGACACCAATTTGAAGATCTGACTGAGTTATGTCACCTGGTACCTTGCAAAATAAAATGCCCAAACAGGAATGAAAATACGATTACATTGTATCGTCCTAGATCCTTGAGTTTATCGTTGTAACACACAGCCTAGTCGAAACTTCCACGTTCAGCCACAAGCCCCTAGTATCTGTCTACTTGTTCCCTCCTTGGATACAATTTCGAATGGTCTCTTTTCTCTGTGCACAGGGAGTTTTGAAACTTATAGACAAACCTGTCTGAGTAAATCAATCAAGAGGCAAATGATTAATCTGTGGTTTCTGAAAAAAATAGATGGTGGTCACAGAGGACATGATTTCATATAAATTGTCTTGAAATTTCAATTTTTATTAACTTTCCTCCAAGAAAGGTCAATGAGAACTTCGATCATCATCTTTCAAGACTTTATGCCTAAAACGATTCAGTGATTCACTTTGCAAAGTCTGCCCACTGTTGATTTGAAATGATGTGCCCTTGTGAACGGTCTTTCGTTTATTGTGCAATCTTCTGTTTTAACCCATTTACGAAACTCCTGTGCATAAAGGGTAACAATATGATGAATTACGAGGTGCTTGGCCTTGTTTGGCCTAAGGACTTTGTGAACTCACTAGTCTGTATAACTAGTGTATCCGATAGCATGACATTTAGTTACCAATCTTCTAACCACACTGTCCAGAGAAAGCGAGGCTGTAACAATGTAATGAACGGGGACAGGATCATAGTTTGCTGAGACAAATCGTTTCGCCCTCAGTAAGAAGCACAAATCGCCTCCACGAACGACACACTATCGTAGCAAGTGTGCAAGCCGCCCGACAGTCCAACGCCCACACGTCTGAGCTCACCGTCTAAGGTGCTTGCTGTGTGTGCTTCAATTTTCCAAACTATGTCCGTTCTTGATTTCACGGTGCCATTGTGTGGATCAAATAATCCCCTGGTTACAAAAATACCCCGGGGACTGGCTCCCCAGGCGTCCAGGTTAGGAGTGTGGCCAGCACGCCGCATGCCTCGGGGGTGAGCTAGCCTGATCACGATGAGAGCTGCTTTGCAAGCTTTGCAAGCTTTGCCATCTGCAATGGCAAAATAGCAGCACCCACGGAAGTCAGAGGGAACAGGGGGCCCGCAGATCACAACCTTCCGCAACACAGCGCGGACGTGAACTGTCCTCGCCGCCTTTCTAAAAGCAAGATTCTTACGCACCTGGAACCGGGACTGACGGTGTACAATGTACCTAGAATATAAATAGGAGCTGCACTGCCATCCTCAAAGTGAACCCTGCCCCAGGCCTCTAAAAACCTATCTGTGACATGGGCCCAGGGAGGTCCCAGGTCTCCAGCAACAAACTGGCTTCAGGCTCACGCCTTTGCAACAGTGCAAATCAGTCCAGACTTTCCGGGAGCAGGGGTGCAGCCCCGGTGGTGAGGGTCACTCAGTCCCAGGCCCCTGCTCTGCTCACCTGCACCCGGGGGGCTCCTCAGGCCCCTGCTCTGCTCACCTGCACCCGGGGGGGCTCCCCAGGCTCCTGCTCTGCTCACCTGCACCCGGGGGGGCTCCCCAGGCCCCTGCTCTGCTCACCTGCACCGGGGGGGGCTCCCCAGGCCCCTGCTCTGCTCACCTGCACTGGGGGGGGGCTCCCCAGGCCCCTGCTCTGCTCACCTGCACCCGAGGGGCTCTGCAGGACCCCCGCCCGCACGCCCTGGGCCAGGGGCCCCTTGGATGTGGACTGGGGTGCTGCTCTCAGGCTCTCAGGACCCCGGGGACCCCGCTCTGGCGCCCGGTGCTGCTGCCACTTCGCGAGTCGCCTGCACAGGGGTCGCCTGCAGCCCCGGGGGCGGGTCTGAGCGGGTGGCTGAGCTCGAGGGCGACACCCGGTCCCTGCAAAACAACTAAAAAAAAAAAAAGAAGAAGCAGGCAAGGGGGGCAGAGGGCGGCGGGGGAAAGGCTGCCGCCGCCGCGGGGTGCCCAGCCAAGGGGGGGCCCGCGGCCCGCCCCCCCACCCCGACAGCTGTCCGGCCCTTGGAATCCGCTGGCTGCCCCTCACCCCGCCTCCCAACCGGCCCCCCCAAGCCAGCTTCGCCCCCCGCCCTCTTGCTGACCCAATAAGGCCGGGCGGGGGGTGGGCGCCCCACATAAAAGGCGGGGCCAGCGGGGCCTCAGCGGGCACAGCCGGCAGGAGGCACCGGGCGCGGAGAGGGTCCAGGCCATGGCTAAGGAGTGGGGCTACGCCAGCCACAACGGTGAGGCCCCCGGGCGCTGCAGGACGCGGGGTGCGGGGCGGGTAGGGGGCCCCCCGCCCTGGGCACTTACCCAGCGGGCGCCGCCACCTCTTTGAGCTCCCTCCTGCCCAGCGCAGGGCTCTGATTACTTCCAGGTGGGGAGCCGGGCTCAGAGAGGGTGGGGAGCATGCCCGAGGCCACACAGCCTCGGACGGAGACGTCAGAGCCGGAGGGTCAGCGCCTACGGTCCCCCAACCCCGGTGACACCGGGCGGCTGCTCGGCTCAGAGAGCCTGAGGTTTCTCTCTCTGTGGGGAGAGCAGGGTGCAGGTGCCCTGACAACCCCCAGCCCCGCGTCCCCGCGTTTCTCCCACAAGGCGGCCCCAGGCCAGCAGGCATTTCAGGAGGAAGGACCTGGTGGGACTGGATTCCGGGGCAGGCGAACGGGGCGCTCTGGCGACATGGCAGTGGGTCTCAAGGCAGCCTGGCCACCCCCCAAGGGGACGTCCCAGACCTTCTGGCGTGGCTGCCGGCTCGGCCGTTGGAAGAGGGTTTGGCCGGCGCCCCCGCTATATCGCAGCCCCCACTGCCTCCCCAGGTCCCGACCACTGGCACGAGCTGTACCCCGTGGCCAAGGGGGACAACCAGTCGCCCATCGAGCTGCACACGAAGGACATCAAGCATGACCCGTCCCTGCTGCCCTGGTCGGCCTCCTACGACCCCGGCTCCTGCAAGACCATCCTGAACAACGGCAAGACCTGCAGGGTCGTGTTCGACGACACCTACGATCGGTCCAGTAAGTTGGGGCCCTGGGCAGAGCATGCGGGCGCGGCCCCCGAGCATGGCCCCCGCCCTGTGCCCGAACGCAGTGCCGCTAGGCGCCCCTGACAGGGGGGCTGAGCATGGGGGTGGTGTCAGTGAGCACACGGGGGTCCTCGTGTTCCTGAGGGTGGTCCGGAGAGCGAGACGCCATGGCCAAGTTGGGCAGCGGTTCCGTCCTGCAAAGTGAGGTGCGTAGCAGAGAAACCCAGTGGGCAGCTCCGGGTCCTGGCGCGTGGGGGCCACACAGGGCACAGAGTGGGGCCTTTGTGAGTCACAGAGACTTGCCTTCGGTGCTGCCGTGGGCTTGTCAGATTAATCCTTTTGGTGAGTGTTTTTAATTTTTTTTTTTTTAAGATTTATTTATTGTTTTTGACAGAGAGAGAGAGAGACAGAGAGAAGAGGGAGGGCCCAGAACAGTCTCCATAGTTGCTCATCATTGGTTTTTCCACATAGTTTCATTCCACAGGTGGGCGGGGCTGCACAGGGCAGGAACTGGGCCGGGGTCTCACCCCGGTGAGAACTGAACTGGGGGGGGCACTCCCCAGTTCAGCATATGGGTCCACACGGACCGGGGCCGGGATTCGATCCTCGGTCCCTGGGGCTGCAAAGTGAGAGCTTAACCCACTGAGCCCTCCCGGCTTCCCCTGATGAGCATTTTTGAATCATCTGATGATTTCTTCTTGGGTTGTTTTTAACCCCTTATTTCACCTCCTAAGCAAGTCAGTGAAATACAAAGAGGCTAGTCAGGAGCGCTTCGTCTCCCTGCCAGGGAGGTAAGAAAGGATCTTCCTTGAATATGTTGGTGCTTCACGAACAGTAATCCATCTTCTTATGACAGCATTTGACCAAAACAAACAAACAAACAAAAGGTCCAATCGCCGTTATCGGTGCACGTAGACGCATATTCCCAATGATGCTGTACAAAGTAATGCAGTCAGAACTCCGGCCTGCGAGTCTGTTCCAAAGTAAGAAATACGGCAGAGATTCATATTTTCTTAACCAATAATCTCATGTTAACGCTCTGCTACATTTTCCTCCCGTCTCCATTGAAATAATTCGAGTTCCACGTTGAAGGATAAACAACAAAATTAAACAGTATCCACTAGGTGAGAGCACATGAAATCCCTTTCTTTTTGCAAAATAATGGTTGAACAGGGACCGTTTCCTGTGGTAACAAATTGGAGTCAAACGTCGGGAAAGCTCGTGTCCCTAGCGGTTGGTCAGGGAAACGCAACAAGTCAAACCGGCCCTTTGTACTTATGGGGCTCGGCCGTGCCTTGCAGGGCTGTTTTAGGGGTGCCCTGTGGGTTTCGGGGTGCGGTTCCGGCCCCGGTAGGTGGCCAGCCCTCTTCCAGAACAGCTCCCCACGGAGCTTAGACTGCAGAATCCTGGTTAGCGGGTTTCTGCCTGGTTTCCGGCCACCCTGAGGGGGAGTATGGGAGCCTCTCATCACACCGCCGAGGCCAGACGACATGGAACCAGATTCGGGGACGAGGGGCCCCTTTGCTGAGTGGCACTTAGGGCGTCCCTGGGAAATCTCTCTTGGCCCCACTGCGTCTGTTTGGAACAGACGGGCTCGAAAGCGCTGGCTCTGACCTTCCAGGCAAGTGCGGTTGGAGGCAGGGCCGGTCCTTCATCCGTTCAGCCTCCGAGGGGCTGGTACTGTGGTCGCCCTTTACGAAGATGCCAGAGCAGGTTCAGAGATGTGCGGCAGCCGGCCTGAGGACACACAGCCTGGAGCCCGCCCCTGGCACCTTCTCCCCGCGGCCCCCCAGGACGGGCCCACCCTGCCGTTGTCTGCACCCTTAGTGCACCTGCTGCGTTACTGCTTCTGTAGATGTTCAGCGGATACTTAAAAAATAATAAAACGAGCGAACATGTGGGACAGGAGGGAGGCAGGACTTGTTTGGAAAGATCGCAGGACTCCGCTGAGGGGAGACCTGCATGCGAGGTCTGCCCCGGGGGCTGTGGTTGCCACATCCCACGCGTGTGCACAGCCCCCGAGTGTGCACGTCCCACGCATGCGCACGGCCCCCAAGTGTGCACGTCCCACGCATGCGCACGGCCCCCGAGTGTGCACGTCCCACACGTGCGCACGGCCCCCGAGTGTGCAAGGCCCCCGCTTGTGCACAGAGGAGTGAGCTCACTGCTGTCTCCTGTCGGTCACAGTGCTCAGGGGTGGCCCCCTCAGCGGCCCCTACCGGCTCCGCCAGTTCCACCTGCACTGGGGGTCCTCGGACGACCACGGATCCGAACACACTGTGGATGGCGTCAAGTACGCGGCGGAGGTAGGGGAGCCGCCACCGCCCCCGCCCCTGTCCCCACAGCGACCGCTGAGCCCTCCCAAGGCCACCGGCTTGGGCTTCCATCCCGGGGGGGCCCAGGCTGAGGCTGCGGAACCTTCTAGACTCGCGGAGCTGGGGGCATGAGTGCCGCGTGGGAAAGGCGCACTAGGCGATTTTACGGAATTGGGCAGCAGGTGGAATAAAAATTAACAAGCAAAGACCAGGTGAGCGTCTCCGGGAACTCGGCGGGAAGGGTTACAGATGGGGAAACTGAGGCACAGAGCGCTCAGGCCTTGTGCCCACCGGCTTCCGCTGTGTCCTCTTGCCCAGCGCCCTGTGCTGCCTCTTTTAGAAGAACGCAGGGCGTTCAAGGGGCGTTTGGGGGTCCTGGTAAAGGCCCCCCAGATGTGCGTAGATGCGGGGGGGGTTCAGCCAGCTCGGGGAGACCCTCCACGTTCCACTGCGACCCTCGCATTTCCGCATGGCCCGTGTGGAGAGGCGGGGGAGGTGAGCCACCGGGAAGGACCCTGGACGTGCCCCCCCCACCACGGGCCGACGCCGGGGTGTTTCTTGCCCGGTGGGCCGTGTGCGGGGTCTGGGCTCAGGGCACGTGGTTTCCTCACACGTGTGATCTCGCAGAAAACAGTCGTAACGGCTGTGGGCGTCCACGTCCTCCCGCTGATCTGTGTCACCCCATGCGGGTCGTTTGCCTCACTGTGTCCCCATGTTCTCCCCCAAGAAAAGATTGCCGGGGACCCCTCCCAGGAGGCAGAGAGGCTCACATTCTGGAGTTTCCCCCCTTCCTTTTCCTCCCGTGCCTCCCGGTTAATTGTGGCCGTGAGGACGTTCGCAGACTTTCTGCGTGTAGCTCTGCGCTGCTCCGATTTGGTCCGAGACAAAAGGAGTCGCGCATACAAAACGAAAACGAGCCTTTCTGTCGGTTTAGCCGAGAGGCCGGTGTTTATTCGTTGTGGATTGAAGTTCCGCATCGTACGTTTGCACACAGCCGATCTGGGTCGTTAGAGACGGTGGCCCCAGCATTGTGTATTCACGTGTGGAGTTCTGTCGGCGGCTCTGAGACCACCGGGCTCCTTGGGAGGCTGTGGGGTGTTGGCTGCGTTGTGAGTAACTTGGCGCTGGGCTTGCTCGCGCGGGGAACTCGCCTCGTAACCAGCGCCCCGTGTTTTCAGCTGCATTTGGTGCACTGGAACCCCAAGTACAACACGTTTGGAGAAGCTCTGAAGCAGCCTGACGGGATAGCCGTGGTCGGCATTTTCCTGAAGGTAAGGTCAACACGGACGTGCTTCCCTCCCAAAGTGGTGCCTGCCAGCGCCTGGGGCCCCGTGTTTAACGGGGAGAAAGGACTGGAGGGGTCTCGTCATCCCTTCACATCAGCAACGCGCGGTATTCCCACTGAGATCAGCGCCGGATGTTTGGCTGCGCCTTAGAAGTCGCCCTTTTGCCACACACACGCCCGGACCCCAGCCCTTCTGATGTGTCTCAAGACGTGGACATGAGCGCGGGCTTGTGGCGGGTCGTGAGGGACAAGAGTCTCTGAAGCTGCCCTTATGGTGATGGCTGGGCCGCACGGTTCACGATTGTCCCCTGCGGTTCCAGTCCCATGGCACCAAAAACCAGCAAACGCCACGCTGGGAGCTGGGCGTCCCTCATGGCCCGGCTCACACGGCCCGGAATGTGTGTGTTGTGAAGCCAGCCCGAGTTTAGAAAGGGCTTAGTGTCATTAGCACATGAATTCGGTGGTAACAGAATCCAGACCTGAAGCCAGAGCTGAAAGTCCAGCTTCTTTCTTTGTGAATGACCTGAAGGGTTTTAGGTTCTTAATTCCCGGGGTTCCGTTTCATCCTGGAACACAACACAACACAATACGGTAGGAAGTGGTGTGGGTCCGAGAGAGAAGACCAGGGGTTTAGTTTGAAAGGTTTTGTGGGGTTTTTTTAAATTTATTTTATTGTTTTTGACAGAGAGAGACAGAGAGAAGGGGGAAGGCCCAGAGCCGTCTCCATAGTTGCACGTCATCAGTTTTCAACGTGGTTTCGTTCCACACAGGTGGGCGGGGGCCGCGCAGGGCGGGAAATGGAACAGTGAAAACCGGGCTGGGGGCCTCCCGCATGGGAAGCTCACCCCAGTTCAGCACATGGGTCCACATGGGCCGGGGCCAGGATTCAATCCTTGGACCCCGGGGCTGCAAAGCGAGCGCTGAACCCACTGAGCCGTCCCAGCGTCCCCAACTGGTTTAGTTTTAGATGCATTGAATCCACTCGAGCTCCAATTCCTGGGGAGGAAAAAAGCAAACAAAAAGTAAAACAAAAAAAAACAAACCACGTAGCATGATTTTGCAGAGAAGGTCAGGGACGTGGAAGCCGACCAACGTGTCATTTTGTGGTTTTGTAGGTTAGAGGCCTGGAGTCCAAGTTTAGTTCAGAAAATGTAGACTCTAAAATTTGGGGGGCGGAAATAAACTTACGTTTTTGCTTAGCCCACAATTTTCTGGCAGATTAGTAAACAGCGGTTGCAGATGGGAGGATGCAAATCCGCTTTGAAGGCAGTCCTGAATGATGGGGAAGGGAAAACGTAATGACGGGTTTTCTATTTTTCACAGATAGGGCACGAGAAGGGCGAGTTCCAGCTGATCCTGGACGCCCTGGACAAGATTAAGACAAAGGTAAAGCGTCTCGTTCTCCCTCGGAGAACAGCCCGCCCCGTCTTTACACGCGAAGTGCATCTCTCCACCTGACGCCTGTCACTGAGTTAGACGGATACGCTCAGTGAATATATACAACATAGACACAGACATACAATATGGACATTATGTACAGATGATTACATGTGTGTAGCATGTGTTTTGGAGCAATGACACTTACGTTGGCTTATTTAATCCTCATAGTCATTCAGATAATTACTGTCTCAATGACATACATGAGAGAAAAGTTGGGGGTCACCCCCTAACATACACAAAACACGCATGCAATGCATGTACATGTACAACATGCATGCATACAACACACATACGGACAACACATGCACACAACATATGTGTGCAGCGCATGCAGGCACCACATGTATATGCAACACAGAGATAGCATGTATGCCATACACGCACACACATGTACATATAACGTGTGCATGCACAGCATGCATGTGTGGCACACACAGGCACATGTATGTGGAGCGCGTGCAGACATAGCATATGCACGCCGCACACACGTACATAAAACACGTGCACACATGTATGCGCAGCGCGTGCAGACATAACATGTATACGTGACACCTGCGGGCGCGACATATGTACGGGTACACATAACATGCTCACTCACATCGCATGCACACAGAACACACGGCATGCATACACAACGCATGTACACACATATACTCCATGCACACACGTATACCGCATACACAATACACACACACCACACACCCCACGCGCACAGCCTTGTGTGGCCGGCAGACTCCTCATTAACCGGCTCGTTGGACTCATCCTGGGGGCTGTTCTAGTCACACACTGGTCGGCTGACCACCAGAGAGAGCACGTGCTCAGTGCTCAGCACAGACGTGAGCCTGGCGCTCAGCCGACGGGACCCAGAGCGTCAGCGTGTAGGGCATGCGGGGGCGTCTGTCCTGGGTGTGCATAGTGATGGCGCTGAGTGCTACCCCCGAGAGCCAGGGGTACCGTATCGGGGCACTTGGGCACCCGCCAGCCCCTCAGAATAGGGTGGGTTCTGAGAATAGGGTCCTCAGAGGACTGCTCACGCCCCGGCCGGCCCCCCAGGGCAAGGAGGCGCCCTTTACGCACTTCGACCCGTCCTGCCTGTTCCCGGCCTGCCGCGACTACTGGACCTACCACGGCTCGTTCACCACGCCACCCTGCGAGGAGTGCATCGTGTGGCTGCTGCTCAAGGAACCTATGACTGTGAGCTCTGAGCAGGTGAGCGCGGACGCGCGGGGAAGGGCCCTCACGGCCAGGAGGGGGCTTGCAGGACAGCCGTGCCATTGTCCAGGCCCTGGTGACAGCCACCCTGACCCGTGACGTCCGAAGGGGCCCGGGATGGACCCCAGGGGTTGTGCCCACCATACGCTCTCAGCACCCTCGCGGGTTCAGATGCCTACGAGCTTCCCTGGGCCCCCCTGGAAGAAGGAGCGAGTCGTGGGCCCCCCATAACCTGCACTCACCCTCACGACAGCTGATGAGCTAAAAAAAAAGAAAGGAAACCTCACAGTGTTTTCAGAATGTTTACGCATGTGTGTATGGGGCCGCCTTCAGGGCCGCGGGGAGATGGGGTCTCCTTCACAGAGCGGCGGCTGTCACGGGGGCGCTGACCCCGCACCCCTCTCCCCTGTCCCCACCCCGCAGATGGCCAAGCTGCGCAGCCTCCTGTCCAGCGGCGACAACGAGCCGGCCGTGCCCCTGGTGGGCAACTGGCGGCCCCCGCAGCCCATCAAGGGCAGGGTGGTGAGAGCCTCCTTCAAATGAGTCCTCTCGGGCACCCGCCACCACAGAGCTGGGTCCCCGGCCTCCCCGGGTCCCGCCTTCACCCGCACACCCGCCCGTACCCATGCCTCCGCCAGGAGCCACCGTCACTGTCGCAGATCTGATAGCGTCCGGCCCGTGTGGTCACCGTCCTCCCCGCAGACGTAGCGTTTCTAGTAGGTTCCCAGGAAGAAGAAGTGCGGAGCGGGGTGGGGACAGAGGAGCAAAATGTAGAAAGTGGCCGTTGGGTGCCGTCTCTATTGTCTGTCGTCTTACACATCACAGAAGGCCCACTTTACTCTGTTCACACGACGCGTTGTCCCTCGCAAAGAATAACGCCGGCGTCGAGGTCACGTAGCTACGAAACACAGGCAGGGGTGGCAGTGACTCTGGGCACCAAGAATTGAGGCCGTGGGTGGGCGTGCTTTCACCCTTAAATAAAACCAGCAAGAAGACCTCTTACTAACGTTCTAGTGACTGCAACGGTGACCGGGTTTGGATTCCCAATAAAAGCGAAACACCTGTAACCAGGAGTTTTGTGGTTTGGTTTGGTTTTTTAAACATTTGACCCAGTAGTTTCATTTCTGCTTCATGAAGACAGTTGACTGTATCCTAAGCGTGTTCACTACCCGACGGAGGGCCGTTTGCTTTTAACGTTGCCGCGCTGACGCTTGCTTGCTTGTTGGAATAAACTGTCTCTGCGATCCTTGTCGCCAGAGGGTGGAGCTCGAGGGTTTTACAACACGCGGGAGCGGCTGGCGGTGCTTGAAGCGAAGCCGTTGGAAGGATCGTCAGAACTAATAAAGTCGTGAACGCAAAGCGCTGAGTGCTGTGTGGTTTTTTAACGTGACGGCCGTGGAGGAAGACTAAGAACGGCCAACGGCGTGAGTCTGTCTCTATAAGGAGGGGATGTTTGGTTGAGTTCGATTGTCTGCTCCCTGCCTCTCCGAGTGACCAAGGCGGTTAGTGACCGGAAAGAGGGAGAGATGACAAGAGCGATGTGTGGGCACACATTTGAGGGTGTGGTCAGTTTCCACGGGCCTCAACGTCGGTGTAGGATTTGGGGTTCATGGTACCATGGTGCTCCCGATGGTATGCGGTCTAGTCAGATGGTAGCTTTTATGTTTCTTGCTTTCCTTCCTTCCTTAGATTTGTTTTATTGTTTGAGAGAGAGAGAGGGAGAAGGGGAGGGCCCAGAGCCGTCTCCGTAGTTGTACATCGTTAGGTGTGACGTGGTTCCATTCCACACAGGTGGGTGTGGGGCTGTGTGGGGCGGGAACCGAACTGGGGGGGCCTTCCACCTGGGAGGTGAGACCCTTCACCCCCGAGACATCCTGGCGGTCACCAGGATGTCACATACCGGTCTGCAGGGGCCAGAGCCGGGAACTGTACCCCAGACCTCACGGTTGTGAGGACGGCGCTCCACCGCTGAGCTATCCTGGCTCCCCTTAGGTCCTTATTTCTTTGAAGTCTTCATCGGGACGACCCTGGTCCAACACCGCTGACGTCCATCCATTGAGCCCTTCAGAATGTTTCATGCGTAACATCTCGTACCTTTTCACGTGACCCCTGGTTTTGCCGTGAGTGGCGTTGGTGTGTCTTCCACGGGCCCACCAGCTGAGATGTTGATGTACCCAAGAACATGACAGCGTTACATCTGTGACCCCGAGGCACGAACGTGGGAGTTGGGTCAGGAGAGTCCTGTGAGGCCGGAAGCCGCGTGGCTGGGTCCCGGGAGCGAATATAATTGAATAGATCACCATGTGGACGAAATACAACCAGATTGGTCAGTGCAAGCGAATGCGTTAATTAAGTCCCTAGAAATTAGGAGGCGTGGCACTTCCAACGAGTGGTAATCTCAGCTGATCCTCAGGGTACTGACCCAGTCACGCTCGGGGTACGTGAGAAAAACCAGGATGTCATGGAGCCAGATGAGCATCGGCAACAATCAGATGGAACTACAAGAAATACATGGGGCTCTCCAACCCAACCAAGGCCTCACAGGAATAAAATTCATCAGATGTCAGTTTGTCTTCTGCTGTCCTATTTGATAAAAAAGAGGCATTCAGGACATGAGCAAAATATATTATTTTAGCAAAGGAAGACCATGTGAGAGGAAGTAAGAAAAAAAAGAACGATAACTAAATATCAGATTTTTTTACAATTCCCGATTTAACATATGCAAATTTAATAATAATAATAATAATAAACTACCCCTGAGGCAGCACTGAAAGACTTAAAATGCAAATGAGAAAGCAAAATTATATCCGCATGTTATAAAGGGTGTCCCAAAATCCACGCAAGAAGTAAATCTGATAGAAAACACAGGTTTATGATTAAAAATTGTAAATTCTCGTTGCTCAACAATGAAAACGCGTTGTTCTTTCGTGGAGCGCTCCATTTTTAATAGCCCTGAACTGTCCACTGTCACGCTGTCTTTTTTTGTTGTTGGCAACACTTTACCGCACACATGACGCACAATTCAAATCTTGCGTGAATTTTGGGACACCCCTTACATATATATATATACACACGTCAGTTAGGTCACCGAGAGCCCAGTAGTGTTACAGTTCATTCGGGCCACTAGATGGCAGTACAACAATGACAAAAATGACCTAAATAAAAAGCTGTGTATTTTTTTGCCTGGTTCCGACTAATGAGGCTTAGCATGTGCATGTGCGTGTGTGCACGTGTGTGTGTGTGTATGTGGTGAGTCAAGGGGGTCAGGAGGTTTTAGAAGGGTAAGAACTTTACCTGACTTGTTACATTACTGAGGCCTTAGGACCTAACAGCATCTAAAACCTACTTGGAGCTCAAAAAGTGTTTGTTGAATGGAGGGAGGAATAGATGATGGGGAGATGATGGATGGATGGATGGATGATGGATGGATGGATGGATGATGGATGGATGGATGATAGATGGATAGATGATGGATGGATGATGGATGGATGGATGGATGGATGGACAATGGATGGATGGATTATGGATATATGGATAGATGATGGATGGATGGTGGGTGATAGATGGATAGTGGGGAGATGATGAATAGATGGATGGATGATGGATAAATGGATGGATGGATGGACAGTGGATGGATGGATGATGGATAGATAGATGGATGGTGGATTGATGAATAGATGGATGGGTGTGGATGGATAGATGAATGATGGATGGATGAATGGAGGGTTACATGGATGGATGGTGGGTGGATGGATGATGGATGGATGGATAGATGGATGGATGTGGATGGATAGATGGATGATGGATGGATGAATGGAGGGGTACATGAATGGATGGTGGGTGGTGGATGGGTGAATGAGATCCTGAAATACTGAATGCCACATGAGCTGGTGGGAGCTGTATCCCCATCCCAGGAATGTCAGATGTGGGCATCTCAGAGCTCTTGAGGGAGTCCTGGGGTTTCTCTTGCTGCCACCCAGACTTTTCTGTGAAGAAACAGAGGTCGAGAGAAGAGAAGCGGCTTTACATAGACCCAAGCCTTATCATTCGCAAGTTTAAATTTTAAAAGCAAATTTAATTCAGTACAGAAGAGACCTGTCTTAGGAGATATACAAGGAGATCCTCTCCCGGGGCGTTTATCTCTTTTCCCACCCGGGCCTCTAACGTGCCAACTGAAGAGGCAGGTTGGCAGCCAGCATGTGACACCAGTGACATTAGCTGGCAGGTGCTTCCGCTCTCGTGAGTGCACCTTAATATTCTCACTGGTGACTTGTCGTTCTCCGTGTAATTAGCTTTCTATAACTGCGCACCGGTACCGAAGAGAACGCGTCCTAACTCGAAGTCTCGTGTCGTGGCCAGAAATGGGCAAAGCGGGGCCCTTCTGCCAATTCAATAAACATTTTCAACTGACACAGTCCACCCCCGCCCAACCAACCAGATGGGCAATTCAGGTAAACCCCGGCCCTCCACAGACACACACACATTGACGCCACATCCCTGCTCATGCACTTGTTACTACTGCCCAGCCGAGCGCTCACTTCTAACACAGGTGAGAATTCTGTGAAAAAAGGACTTGTACTCGGACTGTGATGACCAGACATCAAACTCGGGGTCTATTTTGGTGGTGGTTGTGGAGGACTCTGCCCGCCTCGTATAACTTCCTTTTTCAGTTAAAGGAGTGTTTTTAATACTAGTTCATCAGAGAAAGTCTACTTTCTTCCTTTTAACTTGTTTTCTCTAACAAAGGGCCCATTGTCCCAGGGTGAGGTGAACTAAGCCCCTTGTCCTGGGCAGCTAAGCCGAAATGGAATGAAAACAGTCATTTAAATGGAACATCCATTCAGCTCCAAAGAGGGTGGAGCATTTCAGGAGTTCTGGAGCCACCCCAAAGCCCACACAAGAAAAGTTCCAACTCGCTGACAGGGTAGGACGTTTAGCTGAGCCCGAACTTCCACGCTGATATATAATTTTAGAGGTATACACAGATGACTAAAAAAATAACCCTCACCTTGAAGTGATTTCATGGTTTTCAAAAGTGGGTTTTTTTCTTAAAGATTTATTTTATTGTTTTTGACAGAGACAGAGAGAAGGGGGAGGGCCCAGAGCCATCTCCATAGTTGTATGTCATCAGTTTTCCACGTGGTTTTGTTCCACACAGGTGGGCGGGGGCTGTGCAGGGCGGGAGCCGGGCTGGGGGCCTCCCGCATGGGAGGCACGTCCCCTCAAGCCAGGGGCCGAACCGGGGACCGAGAACCAAACCGGGGGCCTCCCGCATGGGAAGCTCACCCCAGTTCAGCATATGGGTCCACATGGGCCAGGGCCGGGATTCGATCCTCGGTCCCTGGGGCTGCAAAGCGAGCGCTCAACCCACTGAGCCATCCCGGCTTCCCCCCAGAAGGGTTTCTTTATAGAGTATGAAGGAAATGAAAGGAAGTCAAGGAACTCCCTACACGCATGGAAGCGAGGGAAAAATAGAGAGCGGGTGACCTCCCAACGTCGCTCAAGACGACCAAGGGCTTATCAGGCGTGGCCCTGGTGCCCAGCACCCTGGGCACAAAATAACCTGCTCTGTGGTGATATGAGCACCATTCTGAAGGGGATCCAAGGGCACAGGCGACCTGCAAAACCCGGCTCGGGGCGCCTGCACCCTCAGGCCACCGAGGACTCGATGACCCAGGAGCAAGGACCCCCACGCTGGCGTCTGACAATAAAGGATGCACACATGCAATCATATCCCTACACAGATTCTAAACTACAAGCCAAGTGGACATTGTGAGAGGGTGGAAAATAAGTTACAAAGAGAAATGCTCCTTGTTTCTCTCCTCATGCATTCCCTGCACCAAGCAGGAGCCTTTTGCTAACCGGGCGCTGGGGTGACTTAGCTCTGCTCTCTGGGGGGCTCTGACCAGGCCAGACCCCATATCACCCGTCTCGGGGAGCGTGGCCGTGGAAGAGGAACATGTGGGACGGAAAGTATGATTGGCTCTCATGTGAGATGCTGGAGGATCCTGCCCCTGGCCCTTCCTCTGGAGGAAAAACTTACTTGTGGGGCCCGCACGTCCCCTTGCTCGGAAAATTCTCAATGGTTCTTGTGTCTAAAGGGAAGGAAAAGCTTCCCGGTGCAAGGTGGTGAGTCATAAGCCAAAGAGAAGTCTTGTCATGCGGCGAAGAGATGCACAGCATCACCGAGCTGTTGTGATTTGGGGAGTCTGGGCAGGGCCATCAGAAGTGTGTTCAGGGGAAGCCGGGATGGCTCAGCGGGTTAAGCGCTCACTTTGCAGCCCTGGGGACCGAGGATCAAATCCTGGCCGGGCCTGTGTGGACCCACATGCTGAACTGGGAAGTGCCCCCAGCTCAGTTCTCACCAGGATGAGACCCTGGCCCAGTTCCTGCCCTGTGCAGCCCCGCGCC
Source organism: Craseonycteris thonglongyai (assembly GCA_004027555.1). NCBI lineage: Eukaryota > Metazoa > Chordata > Mammalia > Chiroptera > Craseonycteridae > Craseonycteris > Craseonycteris thonglongyai. The sequence continues at coordinate 134 of PVKE010035170.1, read as the reverse complement.
CACCTGTGGAATGAAACTATGTGGAAAAACCAATGATGTACAACTATGGAGACTGTTCTGGGCCCTCCCCCTTCTCTTTGTCTCTGTCTCTGTCTCTCTCTCTGTCAAAAACAATAAAAATAAATCTTTAAAAA
>PVKE010035169.1:0-17013 GCA_004027555.1 Craseonycteris thonglongyai | reverse complement strand
CATTTATAGAGAGAAATTATCTTTTTGTCTTCAGTGCATATTTATTTCTATTTTACTTTTTGACAGATAGAGAGAGAGACAGAGACAGAGACAGTTAGAGAACCGAACTGTGGGAACTCCCCAGTTCAGCACGTGGGTCCTGCCCGGGCTGGAGCCGGGATTCGATCCTCGGTCCTCATGGCCTCAAAGCGAGCGCTCAACCCGCTGAGCCGTCCCGGCTTTCCCCAAGAAGTAAACATTTTCAATAGCCAAGAAGGTGCCTGTGCCCCTTTTCAGTCAGTACTTACTCCAGAGGGAATCATTCTGATATATCTTAGATGTGACTCATATCATCATAGGTTGGTTTTGTCTGTTCTTGATGCACAGAAAATAATTTGTAATAAATTTCTTAGAGTTATCTATGGAAGTATGTAAAGCTAAAACTACACCAAATAATACTTCAAGATATATGTTATAACTTTATCAACAATGCTAACTCTCAAAAGAAGTTTTGAGTCCTGTTAGAAAAATTAAGACAAGGCAAGAAGACAAAGCTGATGGGCAAAGAACATAAAATTCACAGTAGGGAGTATAAAATCTCAACTCAGACTTGTAGAAAACTCATACAAATAACTTTTTCCAGCAATAAAGTAATTGTGCCACATATGCCCTAATAAATTCTCTTAAGTGTAACAAGTTCTTCCCACCCAGGCTTTGTTCAGACTTAGCAAAGCCTCATCCCCAGCCTGTGACAATGAAATCATTACATCAATTCTCATATAAGTGGAATTACAGAATCATATAATATGTAGTCTTTTTGTGAAACAGACCTGGATTTGAGTTCCATTCTGCTACTTTGTGCTGTGGTTACTATGTGACTAAGTTACTTAACCTCTCTGAGCCTCAGTTTCCTCATTTGTGAAATGGGAGAGCTAAAGCCCTCTCTCAGATTTGCTAAGAAAATTAATGTGATAAAACATCTAAAACACTTGTCACTTTGCCTGATACGTAGTTTCCTTGTCCCCCTTTTATTTCTTTAAAAAGGTGATAACTAAAGCAACTATATCTTGAGGTTTGATATACTATTTCATTACAAAGTTATATAGGTCTTTTATTGAAACTTAGAGGGCAAATTGCGATTCATCATTTTGTTGATGTAGCCGTTAGCTTAAATAATACATATTATTTGTTGTTTTTTTTAAGATTTCTTTTTTTTATTGTTTTTGACAAAAACAGAGAGACAGAGAGAAGGGGGAGGGCCCAGAGCAGTCTCCATAGCTGTACGTCATCTATTTTCAACATAGTTTTGTTCCACACAGGTGGGCAGGGGTTGTGCAGGGCAGAAACTGGGTCAGGGGCCTCCCAGAAGGGAGGCACACCCCCTCAAGCCAGAGGCCGAACCAGGGGGTGAGAGCCTAACTGGGTGGGCCTCCCACTGGGAACTGGGAAGCACACCCCAGTTTAGCATATGGTTCTGCATGGACCGGGACCAGGATTTGATCCTCAGCCCCGGGGCTGCAAAGTGAGCACTCAACCTGCTTGAGCCAGCCATCTGGGCTTCCCCAAGACGTATTATTTGTTGATAGTTGATCCCCTATTATTTTTAGTTGACATTTCCTTTGTATGTCATGAAATGATTGTGATTGAAATGTCCAATTTAGAGCTGATTGGTCATCAGTATGATAAAAGCTTGTCTGCTAAAGGGTGCAATGATGACAGCTAGTTTACACTCTAATTTCAGGCCCATCGAAGAATTTAGTTTGACAGCTAGTTTACACTCTAATTTCAGGCCCATCGAAGAATTTAGTTTAACAGCAGGCATCAGTAAGTGCCTGGGACGCCCAGAACAATGTTTACTGCTTTATGTTTTGTGAATATTTAAGAAGTGAAAGCACAGAGTCCATTGTTAATTGCATGCTTCAAACTATTTTAAATGTTTGCAACTTTTATAACCTTACTCTATAAAGTGGTATTATATAGTCAATGGTCTTGTGGCCCCAGAGTTTGGATGGTTTTATTGGATACTTTTTTGAGAGCCATTCTTTAAATGTATAACTTGGTTGCTAATTTGATATCTTCTGAAAGACTTTTTTCTTATGTTTATTCAGGGGGAAAAATATTAAGATATAAAATGAAGGAAAATAAAATAAATTTCACTATCTCTTAACACTGTAGCTACTGTTGACTTGGTTTGGATCCTTCTAGGTACTTTTCTCTGCATCTGTACACTTTTGAATGGGCTTTTAAAAAACACCTTCTCAACTCTTTAGGCAAATGTGAAACAGATTGTGTGCACCTGCCTAGAGATACCTGGCAGAGAAGGCAGGAGGCTTTGAAGGTCTAGGTTCAAGTCCATCCTCACTCTGGCCCCTACTTGAGGCTAGCATTGTCAGGAGTGCTGGGTGTACAGTCTCCAGAGGCTACATCAGAGGGACCCCTGGCCTCCAGATTACAGTAGCCCAGAGGGAAAACCTGTCCTTGAAATATTCCCTCCCTGCTCACATCATAGGACTGCAACATGATGTATGAGGTCTGACAATTAAGTTCATGAACTCATCCTAGAAAAGGTGATACATACCTCATTGCTAAATATCACTACAGTCACCTTCAAAGTACTCCCCTTGGGAAGCTTATGCTTTGATGCCAGTGCCTAGTCCACTCTTCAAGGCAATTTTGGAACTCTCTTCCTGGAATGGCCATCAGAGCTGTTGTCGCATTACCCTTGATGTCCTGAATGTCATCAAAATGTCTTCCTTGCCATATTTCCTTTATCTTTGGATAAAGGGAAAAGGCATTGGGTGTCAGATCAGGTGAATAGGGGGGTGTTCCAATACAGTTATATGTTTACTGGCTAAAAACCTCCCTCACAGACAGTGCTGTGTGATCTGGTGCATTGTCGTGATGCAAGAGCCATGAGTTGTTGGCGAAAAGTTCAGGTCGTTTTCGTCTAACTTTTTCACACAGCCTTTTTAGGACTTCCAAATAGTCAACTTGGTTGACTGTTTGTCCAGTTGGTACAAATTTATAATGAACAATCCTTATGATATCAAAAAAAGGTTAGCAACATAGTTTTGACTCTTGATTTGGACTAATGGAACTTCCTTGGTTGTGAAGAATTGCCCGACTTCCATTGTGCTCTTTGATGCTTTGTTTCAGGGTCGTATTGGTGCACCCATGTTTCATCACCAGTAATAATATGGCCCAAAACATTACCTTGCCTCTCCAGAAGGTCTTGACAAACTTCCATTCTCCTTTTGTCATTGGTGAGCTCCTTCAGAACCATTTTTGCACACACCTTTGTCATGCCAAGAATTTCAGTTAATATTTTTCTGTTTCTGTATCGGTGTTTACTTGGTCTGCTATATTTCTCACAGTCAGACAACAATGTTGATGCACAATTTGATGAATTTTTGCCATGTTTTCATCAGTTCTGTTTGTTACTGGCCACTGTGACCTCTCTTCATTAGTGACACTTTCTCCTCAGAAAAATGTTTAATCCATTTGTACACTGCTGTTTTCTTCATGGCATTATCCCCATAAACTTGGACTAACATGTCCCTGATTTCACTGCCACTCTTGCCAAGTTTAACAAAAAATTTAATGTTTGTTCATTGCTCTAATTCAATCTCCAACATTCTTACAACAGCATGCAAAAACACAACAAGTGCCACTCATCAAGACACTGCCACATGTTGACATAAACACAGCTGTGAGACACTGATAGTACCAAGGTTATAAAACCTTACTGAGTTGTTTATACAGTGCTCCCAACGTAAGCTCATAATGTCGAGTTTGTGAACTTAATTGTCAGACCTCCTATGATTAAATGGCTAGTTTGTTCACTTAGCCAGTATGCATGGATTAAGCACTGAGTATGTGCCAGGCACTGTGCTTGGCCCCATGTGTATTCCTAGATGTGTCAGGCACAGTTTTTACCCTCAAGAAGTTAGTAGTCTGTTGGAAACTTTAACCAGGACCAGATGAAAGAGTGTTTGAAAAGGTGTAAGCAGAGTGCAATATTGGGGGCAGTCAAGAAAGGCTTCCTGAGGAAGTGGTGTTTGGGCTGAGCCTTGATAGGTGAATAAATAACTTTTTAGGGGCAGAGAAAGAAGGGATGGTAGGCTTGTGGCAGTGTGTCCCAGGAAACAGAAGGTACTCCCATGGGTTTGGAGGGCATGGTGCTTAGGAAGGGGTAATAGGGCACAGTGTAGCCTCGACGACCATGCAAACAAGTGGAACTTGATAGTTATGAAGGTCATGGGAAGCCCTGGACAGGTGACATATCATGATCAGGCTTGTGTTTAAGAAGATGAACTTGAGCCAGGGAGGTGGGTGAGAAGCAAGTAGAATCTTTAAAAACTAAAATTAACATACTTCTCTATTCAGAATCCTCCAGTGGCTCCTCATCTCCCTCAGAGTAAAGCCAAAGTTCTACCAGGCCGTTGGCTCAATTCACTGCAACCACACTGGCCTCAGCAAGCCTGCCTTGGTCTTTGCACTGGCTGTTTCTTCTTCCTGGAATTGTCCCGCAATGGTTCCACCACCTGCTCTATAAGAAGAGAAACTTTTTGTGGCTATCCTTATCTTCATCCCCTGGATTCTGCTTTATATTTCTTCTAAACACTTACCTAAATCAACCTTATGAAAATTGACCACATAACTTTATTCTTCATTGTCTGTTTTAAATACTGTTCCATTTTAAGTGTGTGCTTGATAATTGTTGAATTAAGTAACTTTATCAGTCCTGCTGGGGAAGCTCAGGGAAAAATTGAGGTCCCAAAGCAGACCAGAGGTGATACAGAATTAAAGTGTGTGTGTGTGTGTGTGTGTGATTGATTGATTGGTTGGTTGATTTAAAATGGAGTGAGGCATAAGACTTTCATGGTGAGTGGAATGGGATTTGGAAACCAATTCAAGGAAGATGTGGAGGAGGTGAGCTACAGATATAGATAGATTGGGGTGTTGTTTAACATTCAGGACTTTGGTGGCTATAGTGATAGGTCTAAGGGGGTCCAGGGGATAGGAGTGTAGGACAAGGGAAGACCCAGAAATAGCCTTGAGCCCAGAACTGTGGAGAGTGCCCATTTTGGGGGTTGGGGCCAAGAGCAAAGGCTGCCAAGATACAAGAGAACCAGGAAGAGATCGGGGCTAGTGGTTAGTCTTGAGCTTTGAGGGTAGAGATGGTGACTGGCAGTGTTAGGTACCTTGAGAAGATAGGAGAGGTCCTGTGAGGACTGTGAAGATTTTCATGGGTGAAGGGGATTGGGAAGGTCAAGGCACACAAAGGTGCATGATCTTTTCAGGAATTTGGTGGAGAAGGGAAAGATGAGCTTAAGAAGAGCCTGTGGATGGATCTACGGGAGAGGAAGAGCTTTGAGGTGGAGGAGGATGTAGAGATTGCCACTGATACTGGACCCCAGTGGAACAGCAAGAGCTGTCTCAGATGATAGTAATCTGTAGATATGTGACTTACTGAAAAGGGGTGACTGGTCCATGTGGAGAACATGAAGTAGATTTAGGTCCTAGAGCTGACATCAAATAGCTTTGTAACCATGGAAACCACTTAGCTTTGTTTCCTCTCTCCACCCTATCCCTCCTGCAAAATACTAGAAAAAAAAACTTGTAGAGCCAACCTCACATTGTTTGAATCCAGTGCAGTTATGAACATGAATGTATCAACACTCCAGTAAGGTTATGTCTATGAATCATAAACTTGCTCTGGCTTATAATTTCTGCTTCAGAATTCTGTTTTTGTTTATTTTCCTTAAAAATCACTTCACATCCACGTGCTGCTTTGAAGTGCTGCTTTTTTGAGTCCTGATCAGGGAGTGGACAAAATTGTGTTTCAATTTATTTATTTATTTATTTATTTTTGACAGAGAGAGAGCGAGACAGAGACAGAGAGAGAACTGAACTAGGGGAGCTCCCAGTTCAGCATATGGTTCCGCACAGGCCGGGGCCGGGATTTGATTGGCGCTGCAAAGTGAGCGCTTAACCCACTGAGCCATCCCGGCTTCCCCAAAATTGTGTTTAAAACACAAAACAAAACGGGGATGCTGGGTTAGCTCAATGGGTTGGGTGCTTGCCTTGCAGCTGCGAGGTTCTGTGATAGAATCTGGGCCCTGGCCTGTGCAAACCCATATGCTGAGCTGGGGTGTGCTTCCCATGTGGAAGGCCCCCAGTTCAGCTTCCGCCCCCTGCAGCCCCATGTCCATCTGTGTGAAATGAAACTATGTCAAAACTAATGATGTACAGCTATTGAGATTGCTCTGGGCCCTCCCCCTTCTCTCTCTCTCTCTCTCTGTCTCTGTCTCTGTCTCTCTCTCTCTCTCTCTCTCTCTCTCTCTCTCTCTCTCTCTCTCAAACAATAAAATCAATCTTTGAACAAACAAAAACAAAACCCTTCAAGTCTGGCTCTAGATTGTTCAATGGGAAGCCTCGTGATGTTTTCAGAATAAAATATTTGTGTAGCTAGTACAAAAAAGGTTAAAGTGGGTTTGTTTTAAATACCATCGTTTTTAAATATCTAACATTTGGAACAAATTAGATGTATTGTTTTATGGCTGAATTTGACACTTGATTATAAGGGACTTATGTAGCTTTTATTATTTAAGTGAGATGCAGCCATTTATTTTTTCTTTTTCACCACATAAGGAATTATTTTCTTCAAATGAACTTAAAATACCTCTCCTACTCCTATTTTTAACTGACTATTTCTCTTTTGAATTTTTTTTCCTGAAGGTTCTGATGGATTCTCTTATTTAAGAAACAATCTCTTTATAGTGAAAAATTTCAAACAAGTATAGAATGTAATGAAGCCTTAGGTTGCCATCACTGGTTACAGCATGATGGCCTTTCTTTTTCATTCCTATGCCACACATGACTCGGAAGTTGTATAGGCAGCACTCAGAGGGAGAGCAATTGATCCTGGACTCCAAGTGTGGGAGTCATCAGTGTAGAGATAGTAGAAGCCATGGGAGTGATTCGACCCCCAGGGAGAGGGAGAAGTGGGCAGAGGGTGGAAACAATACAAGGAGACACAGGGATTGCTACACCTGTGATAAGTGAAGGTGACATTCACAATCATTTAAAATTAAGTGACTTAAACTGTTTTGTAAAAGAGGCTTAATTTCTAAGCTGCTCAGTAATGTGCCCATATATTGAGCAAACAACATATTCTCTTTTATTTTGGCAACATAGATTTTTCTTGGCAGGTGGCCAGGGAAAGTGATGGTACCATTGCATCGCTTCTTCAAATATGTAGATTTGTGCATTGATTGACTAGCTCCTACCTTTAAAATAAATAGAAATTTGGATAAAAGGCCAAAATGTCACTGTTTTGAGTATATGTATTTCAAATCCACCCGGTTTATTTTTATATTCTTAAGATCATTTAAAAACATTAGTCAACAAGCACCTATCATTAACTTGTTGAAATTTAACAACATTTCAGAACGGGGAAAGGGGCAGGAGAGGAGTCTGGGAGATAGGAGCTGGGGGAAAGGGACATACCATTTCGCTTGTTTAGTGCCCCCTTCTGAAGTTGCCACCTCAGCTTCACTTGTCACTAGAAGATTGCCTTCTTGGGAGGAGGATGGTCCCTCACTGGAGTGGAGGTGGCTTCCCAGAGGAGCCCAATTTAATTGGCTACTCAGTGTGTGTAGGGAGTAGTGCCTGGTGCTCAATGTGGTTGGGGTGCTTTCACCTCGCACTTACTGCACATGTGGGTGGGGTTACCTCAGTCCTGCCTTGGTCAGTGTTGAGGAGAGCAGATCTTGGCTCAGTTGGAACCACATGAGCTGGGGAGTGTTGCTGGGCATAGGGCAGTGGGTTCTAGGTAACTAGCTCTTGGTATTCCTTCAGTTTGGGGGCAATCCTGTGGGCCAGGAGGGAGGATTAAATACAATGACTGAGGGAACTAAGGAGGAGGCAGTGGTATTTAAACTGGGGACTTCCATACCGGGGGAAGGACTGAGAAACAAGAAAATGGACATTTCAGGCTAGGAGAAGGCATATGAGCAAAGGTGTGTGGGTGGGGAGGATACCAGTTGTTCCTAAGGGGTAGTGGTAGAAGGCTCTGGTAGGGGATTCTGAGAGTGGCATACCTAGATGTAGGATCAGGTCTTTGTGATTGTGCTTAATGGAGGACTGGGATGCCTGCTTCTCCTCCACTCTGGCCGTGCCAATCATGCAGTCCATGCCTGTTTTCAAGTTTGACAGCAGCTGGGATGGACTTGCAGGCTGGGAGCAGCCTGTCTGAGTTTCCACTTCCTGTCCCCTCCCTCCACTCTCCCTCTTGGGAACTTCAGACAAGTTTTGGAAGTAGGTCACTTATCTGTAAAGTGAAGATACCTTAGTAACCACTTCACAGGGCTGTGTATCCAGTTGGGCCCTTGGTATGCTTTCTGGCACATGGACAAGCCCTTGGTGAATGGGTGGGGGCTGGTGCCAGTTGTTAATTTGTCTTGCTATAAAAAATGTCCCTGATATCTCCATCCCATTTCTTCATTTCTTGTCTTTTTTTCTCCTCCCCCAATGTGTTAGAACTGTTGATTAATTTGAATACATTATTTAAATCTCTGTACATGCCAGTTGTGTACAACTTTCTGTGATTTTCATGCATGTTTTTAGAGAGTGAGTCAGGCAGTTATCTCAAGGCTGTTCTTCGAAGAGCCTTCAATGGTCAGTCAAGAATCCGGTAGCCTGAGGTGTGCTGCCTCATGTTCCTTGGTGGTCCCTTTCATTGTAACCAAGGACAAATGCCCTTTAAGAAGACATGTCACTGGAAACCTTCATCCTAACAGCCAAGAAATTGAGACTTTTCAAGGCAATTATTAAATTATGTAAAATAAACATAATAATGTCATTGGTATTTAAATATTGAAGTTATAAAATAAGGCTGATTTTTAATATGTTGTATGCATTCCCTACTTATAGCATGTTCAAACAATGTTTTGATTTTGGGTGATAATGTTTTTGTTCTGGAAGGAAGACAAACGTAAACTTTAATTTTGCAGGAAATTGATGGAGATGCTCTCAAACTCTACATTTCATGGGGACAAGAATTGCCAAATATAATTGAATTGAATTGGGAAGGGCAGTAGTGGATTTAAGAGAGTTTGTAGAGTACCTGTTGGAAGTGACATAGCTGAATCTCAATGCCAGGGAAAATGGCAGATTGAATTTGGCTGCCCAAGCACTTAACATTAAGTGATTGTTTTGTTTTTTTTTAAATATTTATTTATTTATTTATTTATTTATTTTTGACAGAGAGAGAGAGAGAGAGAGAGAGAGAGACACAGAGACACAGAGACAGAGAGAGAACTGAACTGGGGGAGTTCTCAGTTCAGCATATGGTTCCGCACGGGCCGGGGCCGGGATTCGATCCTCGGTCCCCAGCGCTGCAAAGTGAGCACTTAACCCACTTGAGCCATCTGGCTTCCCCAGTGATTGTTTTAACATTGAAAATTTCTACTTCTTTTTGTGATCAGTTATCACAATGCATGGAATTAAGTAGTAGCGAGTGATGTAATTTTGCAAGTCAATCTTAAAACTTTGAGGAAAGTCAACTTTTAATTTAGTTCAATTAGTCTTTAGTTGATTTTTTTCATGCATTTTGCTATGTAAAATGATAGTAATCTCTTTTCTAATACCTATATACAAATATTCTTTCTTAATTGATTTCACCTGATTTTCTGTATATGTGTCTATACACACAAGTAGCCCACGTAGCAGGTACCAAATTACCTCCTCCCCTCCCTTCTCTGTAGAACAAGATTGCCAAGCCATGGCTGATGGCCTACTTATTTCCACAAAGATTTATACAAGGTCAATTTGATAACTTGGTTTATATAATAAAATACTGTTTCTAGCCCAGTACTATAATTTATGCTCATACATTTTTTTTTTTTTAAGATTTATTTATTGTTTTGACAGAGAGAGATAGATACAGAGTCAGAGACAGAGAAGGGGGAGGGCCCAGAACAGTCTCCATAGTTGCACATCATCGGTTTTTCCACATAGTTTCATTCTACAGGTGGGCCTGGGGCTACACAGGGGACGAACTGGGCTGGGGTCTCGCCCCAGTGAGAACTGAACTGGGGGCACTCCCCAGCCCAGCATATGGGTCAGCACAGCTGGGGCCAGGATTCGATCCTCGGTCCCTGGGGCTGCAAAGTGAGCGCCCAAACCACTGAGCCATCCTGGCTTCCCCCTTTTTTTTTTTTTTTTTAAATTTTTAATTGCCTTCTTCCTCCTCTTCCCCATCACTAGTTTAATTGCATGAGATTGTTTTCTGAGTTCTTTTTTAAATATTTATTTTGTTTCAGAGAAGGTAAGAGAGAGAGAGAGAGAGAAAGAGAGAGAAGGGCCCAGAGCAGCCTCCATAGTTGTACATCATTAGTTGCAACATGGGTTTTCATTCCACACAGGTGGATATGGGGCCATGTGGGGGCCTCACTCATGGGAGGTGAGAACCTTTGCCATTGAGCCATTCTGATGGTTACCAATTGCACCACAGTTCAGCATATGGGGTTTGCATGGGCCAGGGCGGAAAGTTAGAACCTGGATCTTGTGATTGTGAGGCCGGTGCTCAACTGCTGAGCTATCCCAGCATCCCCTGAGATGTTTTTAGGTGCTGTGCTGCATTGAGACTGCTCCAGATAATGCTGCCCTGATGGGTGAGGATTGAGGCATTGAAGGGAAAACTTAGGAGTTGAATTAGAAAAGGCTGATGACCCTTATGAAGAAAGGTACGTGGACTAACAACTAGATAGCTGGGGTCAGTGGAGAATGCTGGAGGGGGGTGGGGGCCTGGAATGTAGGTCCTGTGTATAAAATTATTCAGCAGTGAGTGATTCTTAATGAAAAAGATTAAAGAATACAAATTTTCCTCTAGTTAGTCCTGTTCTTTTACTGCCCCTCCCCTTTTTGTCCTTATGTCCTCAGATTTATTGGCTGATAAATTGTCTGAGTGGCAGACACCAGAGGTACACAAATGAATATGACCCAGTCCCGCCCTTGAGGCCCACATCCTATGTGTCAGACTTGTTAACAAACAGGGTGTGATAAGTCAAGGTGAATGTGAGTGTGCAGTGTAGGTAACAGTAATGAAAACACACCCACCAGTGGGAGGAGGGATCAGGGAAGGTGCCACGAGAGGATGGGGCTGGGTTAATTGGCCTTCTTGGTCTTTTTGTTTTCTTATGTTGATGGCCTAGAATTGAAGCTGTAGGCTGTGAGAAAAGGCTTTGTCACTAATAATTCTCACTGCTGGACTCATGTCCTGGTTCTCCTCCCTGTAGGTTACCTTGGGGGAGGCTCTATACCTTCCTATGCCATGGTTTTCTCTTCTGTAAATGAAGTGATTGGAGTAGATGAGCTATAAGGCCCTGGTAACTATTTTCTTATAGCTTCTTACTGGTAATGACATTGGGTCTGTGTGTGGTATGCATGTGCATGTTACAGAGGAAACAAACAAAAGGGTGAGATGGTTCAGTTTGTGGCCACCACTTGTTCTTCCATCACATTTTCTGACAGGCTGGTGACTTTTCCTCTCAGAGCCAGGACAGCTGGGCTGTAGGCCACCTCTGCACTAACCTGTAGCAGGTTGTAAGACTGTCCTGGGTTCCTTTCACTTTAGGCTGTGGTGCCAAAAGGGAGAGGAATGAAAAGGCAGCATTTTCTCTTGTGTAAACAGTTCTAACAGAAGGGTTTGCCTGGCCATGTTTGTGACTAGGCCAGTTTAAGTCCCTGCCAATATCTCATTCTTGAGTGTGGATAAATACCTAACACACCTCTCTGCAGGGACTCCACCCAAGGTAGGGAAGGCAACTGTGTTTGTTACCAGACCAGGACCTCTGGGCATCTTAGACCAGTGAATTCCCAACCTGCGATTTTATCTACATTATCCCTTTCTCTTTACTGGTTAAAAAAAAAAATTTCTACCTCATCTTTCCTTAGAATTGTTTACATCTTCCTAACTTTTTTGTTGTTGTTTTTGGTGCAACTCTATTTGGGGATCCTTTTTTTTTTTGACAGAGAGAGAGAGAGAGAGATACAGAGACAGAGAAAGAACTGAACTAGGGGAACTCCCCAGTTCAGCACATAGGTCCGCAAGGGCCGGGGCCGGGACTCGATCCTCGGTCCCTGGCGCTGCAAAGTGAGCGCTCAACCCACTGAGCCATCCCAGCCTCCCCTGTTTGGGGATTCTTGAAATCCTCTTTGAGTGACAATGTTGTGTGGTAAAAAATAGCTTAGACTTGGGGTCAGGGTCCAAGTGCTGGCTCACTGGGATTAGCTCTGTGACCACAGATGAATTGAGTTTGTGAAGATTAAATGAGATGAGAACATCCCAACGTAGAAAAATAGGCAAAGGGTATGAGGAGTAGGAAAATCAGGAAGGAAGCATATGAGAAGATGATATAAATTAAAACAAGAAGAGGTCCTTTTTCTGTAAAGATTAAAAAGAAGAGCTGTGCCCAGTCAGTTGGATGGCTTCATGCTCTTGGGTGCATGGGAGGATAAATCAATCTGGCCTTTCTTTTATGTGGAGTGATGAAAAGGGAAGGGAGGGGGATAATTTGTTTATATTCTAAATGACTTTAAAATTTTGTGTTCTCGTAATTTTCCCACAGGAAATATAAGACCATGGGGGAGAAAAAACATACATATGAAGTTGTTGTTTATCTATTTTTTTCATTTATATGGAAATTAGAACTCATGGGTAAACCATGCCAAATACAGACTTTTCAGATCGTGTTCTTTTCTGCCTGTGAACTAAACCTGCTTTACAGAAATTAAAGCTCAGAACATGGCATGGACACCCAATTTGGAGTTCTTCATTTTTCCCTTATTTCATATTTCTGTGTGATTTAGTCCCTTTTCTTTTTTAAAATAGAGGGACTACGAAAGAAAACACATTGTTACAATTTCTCCAGCAGCAGCACTTATTAAGTTAGATGTAGGCAGGGCCCTGGGCCCACCAGCACCGGCCTCCTCTTTCCAGTGTCGCGTCAGAACCCATCTGCCCACAAACTAGCTGTGGGGGGGGGTCTGTGCCTGCCCACACCCTGTGCCTTCACTGCTTCTTGCCTTTCACTGCTTCTCCCACGTTTATGAAATCTGCTGTTTCAAGCTCCACTCAGGCCCTACCTCATCCCCTTCTGTTGACTGATAGACTGTCGTGTATTTTGCCTACCGTATCTGCCAATTCAGTGTACATGACTCATGTTGTGGACTCTTTTTTCAGAACTCCAGACTCAGATGAACATGCTTGTGGTTGGAGATGACTTTGGGTTGGTGATATGGACATACATTACAACTTGCTCCCGTTTCTGATTTTTGCCTCTTGGCTCCAAACCCACCCTTCTTGCCTGATCTGTGAAAATGGATTGGGGCCCTGCAAGTATTTTTCCTTTGCCTTCTGTAAGTTTAGGATTCTGAAGAGGCTGTTGAAGGAAGAAGAGATTTTCCTTCCTGATTCCCAGGCTATTGAGTATGTGTGTGTCTCCAGGCTCCTAGATTGCCTGCTTCTTTCCCTACTGGGCACAGCTTTTCCCAGCACTTACCTGATTTGTGCTTGCGCCAGTCCAGGAAACAGTAGGGCCCTGGCTGGGACCAGAAGGGCAGATGAGTGAGAAATTAGGCTGGTGTTTAGTCTGGGGTGTATCCCTAGGCAGGAGATCTCTTAGAAGAGGGATGAGGCCCTGACCTTGAGTTCTGGCAATGGAGAAGAGAGACTCTGAAAGACAATACACAGTCACAATTAGGCTTTGAGGGAGCAATATCATGTTGGGATGGATATCTGACCAAACTGGGAGAGCACAGACTATACATACAGGGATTGAGGACTAAGTGGTTGGGGAACAGGCCATATTTGGTAGCATGGTAGGAAATGAGATGCTAGGCTACTACAGTAGCCAGTAACAGAGCGTGAATGGAGTAGAGGACAGGTTCGGGGGTGTGTGTGTGTGCAAATGACCTTATGGAGGTGGGAACACAAGACTCCTCCTGATTGGATGTGGAGGGCAGGGAGAAGCAAATCAAAGTCATGCTGAGGTATGCACCCAGGTGCCTGGGAAGTTGATTCATTGGGAAGAGGCACTTGGCAAAGCATTTAGAAACTGATATTTGGAATTAGCTTGGATCAACTTGTGATCCTCCTTTTGGAGGTGATGTTTAAGGCAGTGGATAGATGGGTTTCTGCAAAGAAAATTTATAAAAGGGGCAATGAATGAATTAACAGAATTTGAGAAATGTGATTTCATTTTGTATTTGGTGGAAGAGTCAAACTTCTGAAGGAGAACTGTTGAATGCCTGTTTTATGGTGGACAGCAAACTGGTGCTGTAGGTGATATCATCCCCATTTTACAAGCGAGGAAACTGAGGCTGAGAAGTCAAGAAATTTGCCTTACATCACACAGTTACTAGGTAGCATAACCAGAATTTAACTTTGGACTATGTAACTCCAGATGCCATGCAGACTTTGCAAAGTGAAAATGGATCTGGGATAGCTCCATCCTCAAACATCAATCAGCCATGTTTTGTAATTACATAATTTTAATTTTTACACTGGAGACCTAAAATTCTTGTCAAGCTTATTGAAGCCACGGGCAAGATGGCCTCTGAGAAGGCTAATTCTCTGTTGTTTGCTAAATTTTCTTCCCCCCTTTTTTGAAAATTCTGTATGTATTTATTTGAAGAATGGACTTACTGATTGATTTTATTTTAAATAATAAATATCATTTGAAGAAATGAGCCATGCTGGGCTTTGGGAAAATTTAATCAGTAGGGATCAGAACATGTCTTGCCAGGCACTTTGATCTATAATGTTGCCTGTGGGGATGTGTAGGTGAATAAATTCATTATGTGTACTTTTCCCTCTTAATTTTGAACATAAAGGGTACTACTAATGACTATGAACCAAATTCCTTGAATTCAGGTGGTTCCCAGACTCACAGACTGGAAAGTGGGGTCAGACACATGTTCTCACTTCCTGCCAGCCTGCAGGTGAAGTCGTGGAGGCAGTCCTGGGGCTCCCTTCCCCCAGCGCTGGCCAGAACCCAAACCAGGCTTCTTGTTCCTAGTAAGAAACAAGCTCTAGGTATGACCCAATTCTTGTGGTCCAACTGAGTTGCTTCACTCACACCCTTATCATCATACTGACTGCCTTGAGTGCTAAAAGCTGTTCTCTCTCCGAGAACCACTTATCTACAAGCTGTCCCTGTCTCTGTTCATCTGAGCTGAACCCACGAAGGTCCGGCAAGGGCCAGGCAACAGATGGGAACAGCCTGGGAGGAAGAGATTTAGGAAAGCCTCTTGCGCCAGGTTCCGGAAGGTGGGGGAGAGCAGGGGGCAGGCAGAGTAATGTGTACGTTCTACAAAGAGTAAACAGTGTTTCTCTCATTCCCATGGTATGGCAATGGATGTGGGCTCTTTCTCTCCTTGAGGATTTGTTTGTCTGGTTTGTGTAGAAGAGTGAGCAGGAAGGAGGACTCCATGGACACAGAGGCTGCTAGCTCAGACTTCTGTGGTTGAATCAGGAGCTAGGATTCTCAGCCGCCTTGCCTGGTGGCTGGTCATTTTTATTTCATGATTATAAGAAGGCCCTGCCTTTCTTTTATCCTTAACCTTGGTACTTGGGGGGAAGAGTATAGGGCTGTCTCAGGCACAGGTTTTGGGATGGGCTAGGTGTGCTTGCTGGCTCTGTTCCTCACTAACTATTGATGACCACCTACCTATAATAACTTGCTGAAGCTCCTTTGGGGAGTAAATGCCAACCTCTGACTCAGAGTTTGGTGAAATTGAATCCTCATGGCGATGGCCATTTTAAAATGTCTTCTGGCCAGCACTTTACTTTAGTGTTTATAGGGCTTTCAGAACTGGAGGGAATTCTTTGAGGATCTTCTTCTCCAGTGCTTCTCAGACCAGTGTCCAAGAATGAAACATTGGGATTGTTTGAACTGCATATGGGAAAATGAAATAAGGTATGTGAGATTTTTTGCCCAGAGCTTGGCCTATGAAGTAATCATTCAATAAATATTACTTATGATACCACCCTGCCTTCCATATCTGATTTTGACTCATGGTAGTTTATGTGGGTTACAATGTATGAAGTTTAAAATATTTAATGTGGGAAGCCGGGATGGCTCAGTGGGTTAAGCACTCGCTTTGCAGCCCTGGGGTCTGAGGATCGAATCCTGGCCCCAGTCCATGCAGATTCATATGCTGAACTGGAGTGTGGCCCCCAGCTCACAGGAGTGTGCCTCCCATGCAGGAGGCCCGTGTCCCGGTTCCTGCCCTTCATGTCCTCCCGCCCACCTGTGTGGAATGAAACCATGTTGAAAACTGATGATGTATAGCTATGGAGACTGCTCACGGCCCTGCCCCTTCTCTCTTTCTCTGTCTGTCTGTCAAAAACAATAAAATAAATCTTAAAAAAAAAATATATATATATATTAAATGCTTTTAAAGAAGACTAACTGTTGAAAATAAGACTTGCGTCCCTTTAGTTCCTTTAGTCATAAAATTGTGGGCTACAGTATTCACTTGCATCGTGGTTTGAAACTTAGACCCTGGAGCCAAACTGCTTGGGCTTAAATCTTGGCTTTGCCATTTACCAGCTGTGTGACCTGGGGCAAGTTAAATCACCTCTCTGTATCTGCCTCATAGGATTGCTGGTGCCTGGCAGGTACCTAAGTATTTATTAAAATAAAGTACGTTGTTAATATTACTGTTATTTTTAGGAATTCTTTCTTTTTTTTAAATATATTTTTATTTATTTATTTTTATTTTTGACAGAGAGAGCGAGAGATACAGAGACAGAGAGAGAACTGAACTGGGGGAGCTCCCAGTTCAGCATATGGTTCCGCATGGGCCGGGGCCGGGATTTGATCCCCAGTCTCCAGTGCTGCAAAGTGAGCGCCTAACCCACTGAGCCATCCCGGCTTCCCCAGGAATTCTTTCTAATTGATGGAGTCAGGCAAATGTCACAGGCCAAAGGAAAGGTGTGCAGATGATGTGGGTATGCATGTG
>PVKE010035168.1:0-17014 GCA_004027555.1 Craseonycteris thonglongyai | reverse complement strand
TGGGTTAGTTATCCTGACAACCACCCCTCATCCATAGGTTACCTAAGGGTTTTCCAATTGTTACCGTACCTCTTTAGCATAACAAAAGGTACCTATATCTGCCCTATCATAGGAAATTGAAGTGTCTTAGGAGCTGTGAGCCAGGAATCCTGGACAAAGACCAAACACATATTTCTAATAAATAATGATATCACAATATAATAGTAAATACAGCTTGCACATATAACAGATGATATGATATCCTGAAGATTTACTGTATTTGATAGATAAATGACTTGGGTGGTAGAGGAGAATGTAAAGGATAAAGTATTGGGAAGGGGCATTGAAATCTCGTACTCAAACTACACTAACAATAAAGTTACGCATACACACACACACACACACACACACACACACACACACCAGCTATATAAGCTGAAGTAAAGGCTAACATACAAATAGTGCATGTTGGTAACAATCTAAATAACCATGCCTTCCTCCTCTTATTTGGCTTATGTAAGCAAAATATGTTTTAGATTAGTCCAAAAATGGCATTCACATCAAATTTATTCTTCTGCATCAAGGAAATTGGTAAATGTGTCTTTGCCTGAAAATATGAAATCTAATTATTACTCCCCATGGTTTATCTATTTCATATGTTTGGAGGTATAAAATAAACAATTGTTATGTTAAAGAATAAGTTTCCTGAAAAAGAATCTAACTCTTCAAGAGCTATTATGGCAAATCACCATTAGCAGTTGTTATGGGATATACATCTTTAGGAATGATGAAGAAATATTAAGCAAAAAAAGGGCATCATTAGATTTGGCTGTTATGAGTAGAATGGATTGTAAGCAAGCATATATATAACTGCAAAATAGGAGATAGTGAGTAATGCATTGTAGTACTAATTAGCACATACATTTGTTAGGATTTGTTAATTGTGTGAAAGTAGAGAATATCAAGAGAGAACGATGAATGATAGTGTGTTTACTGAGAGAACATTAGGGTGTGGAGAGAGATGACAATCTACTTAAGATCCATGGGTTTTGAAGTCTCTACTGGGAAACCTAAGTGGAGATTCCAGTAGGTAGTTACATGAGTTCAGAGTCCAAGAATGAAATCTTGACTGAAACTAGAGGTTTGATAGTCATTGTATCAAAATGGTATTTGAAGTCAGATAATTAGACAAGACTGCTTAGCAAGAAAACTTAAAGGGACACGAAGAGAGCCTTGGAGTCATCAAATCTTAAGTGATGAACTGGTCAAATATTGATCGGTCAAATAAGAAAACTAAAAAATGTATACTGAATCGAGCAACAAGAGGATCACAGGTTTCCTTGATGAGAATAATCTCAATGGAATGTTGAAAACAGAAGCTATTTGAAATGTGTTGGGGAGTGTGTTAAGTTGGAAAGAAACTTGAGAAAAATCACCTGGTAGAGCTGACATCTTGAAGCATGAAAGTCAGAATATTTATATTCAGAAACTCCTTTAGGAAGGTCTCATAACACTTATTATTTCCCCACGAGCTGCCTAACTGCACAAAGATGAAAACAGCTATTATATTCATCTTGCTCATTCTTTTATTTTCCACTCTAAATTGTGGCCAAAATTGATTTTATGTTACTGAGTTTACTTAAAAAATTGCACTTGGTTTTTAGTATGTGGCAAATTTATGTTCTGATCTGAAAAAGCATTTCACATGATTGGAATAATTTGTCTACGGGCAAACTGGTCCTGCCTCAGTGGTGACTTCACACAAGTTGATCTTAGGATCGCCAAGAATTTTTCAGTCATCTAAACTCATATTGGTTGTCACTTGTACAGAATTTAAACAAGGGTGTCAAGTATTTTTAAAAGCAATTCTAGACAGTCTCAGAAAAGACAAACATTATACTTAAAACAACTTGTTTCTTTGTCAGACTCACTGTTATTGTTCATGGTAGTTTGTTGGTTTTGTTGTTTACTGTCAGAGATTATATTCCTAGATTAATACTCGCTGTTTAAATGTCATTTACATATCACTCTAAATGTGAAAAATAAATTTTGTTATGCTAGTTTATTTGAGTCCTTCAACAACCAGGCAAAGTAGATAATATCCAAAGTAACACCTCCTCTAGTTGTACTAGTTGTATTCATAGGAAGTAGAGTCAGAATAAAAATCTGACACCAAGTCTTCAGATGTTCAGTTTAGGAACACCTACACTTTTATTTGTGTATGTACGTACAGCTACTTAATGGTCAATCTGCCCAAAGACTACTCAAATGTATAACTAGTTCTCTAGCATGGGGATTCCCCTTTCTTAGTCTTTGTCTCCTTCCCATAGTCAGTTAGTATTTACTACATGAAGGGTTCACAATCACTTAAGACCACACATTTGATATATAACTACGACATAGCTTAAAAGTATAGGTACTCCTCACATAACAACTGAGTTTTGTTCCCATGACTAGGTAATTAAGCAAGTTGATCAATAAGTGAGGAGCTTAAAGGCAGAGGTCCTTTGGTGTGTTGTGGTGTCATAGGGTATGTATGTTTTAATAGATATAACACAACACCACACTTATATAGAATTTTAGATGGCTCAGAAAAATGCAAATAATTGCAAGATAAAATAATTCAAAACAAATAAGAACGGAAGATGAAAGGGAAAATTAGTACAACAATGTTTGAGGTCATTATGCCAAATACACAATAGATGGTCATATAAACTTCTCATGAGAAGGTCACAAATTGTTTCTTTCTTTTTTATAAGAAGCATAACTTATATAAGTACACAAATCTTAGATGTAGAGCTCAATGAATATCCTCATATGTATGTGTTACCACCCTGATTCAATTATAGAACATTTCTATCATTCTCCATTGCTCCCTCATTCTTTCCCCAAGAATAACCACTATTCTGACTTTACCATATATTAATTTTAATGCTTGTGGTTGAACTTCATATAAATGGTATTATACAAGTGGCATTACTCAGTAGTATGTTTATGATATTCATCTATATTCTAGCAGATATTCACATTTTTCTTTCAGCATTGTGCAGTGAATGTGGCCTTAAAAAAAAATGCTACTTTTCCTCTCACCTTTTAAGTTCTTCTAGGTGGGCCAATAAACAAATTAACAGAGATTAGCAGGAGAAAATCAAATTTTAATACATGCACATAGGGAAGTCACATAAGCATGAAAATCCCAAAGACAAAAGTGAGGTAGCATTGGGTATATATGACATTTTGAACAAAGGAGAAAAGGGAGGGGCCAGGATATAAGATTTCAGAAGTGGGAACGGGCAATTTACAGGTAGTGGAGGAAGAGCTGACCAGACAGGAAAGCAAATTCTTGCCGGGTAACTCAGAAGTAATGGGACACATAGAGTATTTTGCTAACAGACCCCTGTCTGACTTGCCATACTTAATTCAAATTAAACTACTCAGGCTAAGGAGAACATCCTAAAATTTCCTTCTTAAAAATTTATTTTAATTGTTTTTTACAGTGACAGAGAGAAGAAGGAGTGCTCAGAGCAGTCTTCACAGTTGTACGTCATCATTTTTCAACATGGTTTCATCCCACACAGATGGGCAGGGGCCATACAGGACAGGAACCAGGCTGGGGCTTCCCCCATGGAAAGCCTACACACTCGAGCCAGGGGCTGAAACAGGGAGGGGAACAGGCGAGAACTGAATTGGGGGCCTCCTTCATGGGAAGCACCCCCAGTTCAGCGTATGGGTCCACACGGGCCGGGGTTGGGATTTGATCCCTGGTCCCTGCCTGGGCTGCGAAGCGAGCGCTTAACCCTCTGAGCCATCCCAGCTTCCCCTAAAATTTCCTTATTGAAGCAGGTTTTCCCCTACGAATCTCTTGGGTAAGAAAGAGGGAAGGGTCAAAATTTATTTCTGAGTCTTTCATTTTTTAATAAATAGCTTGAAAATTAGTATTGCAAAAGGCAGCATTAGAATTGCAAAACCTTGGTTCCCTTTGGTAATATTTTATTATATGAATATATCACAATATATTTACACAAGTCTACTATTGTTGAATATTTGATTATTTAACATTGAGGGTTATTAGAAATAAAATTGTTATGAATATTTTTACACATGGCTGATGGCAGATAAAAATTGTTTGTTCTTGTTGAGTGTATTCCTAGGAGTGAAATTACACAACCATATTTTAGCTTTAGCAGGTCTTGCCAAGTATTTTTCCACAGTTGTTATACCGACTTAACTCTAATTAGCAATAGAAAAGAGTCCCCATTAATCCATATCTTTACCACAATTTTGGGTTTTCAGTTTTCCTAATGTTTGCCATTTTGATGGGTGGATCACAGTCTATGTATTTTTAATTCTCTTTTTTCTGATGACTACTGATGTTGCTGAGCATGTTTTTACATGTTTAGTGTCCATTCTAATGTATTCTTTTGTGAAGTATCTTTCTGAGTCTCTTGTCCATGTTGAAATTGGATTGCTTGTTAGATGTATCTTTTAGAAATATTTCCTAAAAGGTATTTTCTTTATAGCTTGTATTTTCATTCTTATATTGGTATCTTTTGCTGAACAGAAAGTTTAATATTAACAAAGTCCAATTTATCAATCTTGTCTCTTATGTCAGGGTGCTTTTCATGTTTTGTTTAAGAAAATTTGGGGGGAGGCCGGGATGGCTTAGTGGTTTGAGCGCTCACTTTGCAGTGCTGGGGACCTGGGATCAAGTCCTGGCCCCGGCCTGTGAGGACCCATGTGCTGAACTGGGAGCTCCCCCAGTTCAGTTCTCTCTCTGTCTCTGTATCTCTCTCTCTCTCTCTCTCTCTGTCAAAAACAATAAAAAAAAAAGAAAAAGAAAATTTTGCCAGTGTTAATGTCATACAGATTTTCAGACTACATCTAAAATTTTTAGGCCACAAATTTGACTCCAAGAATTTTTTAGTAGTCAAGGAAGAAGAGTGCACAACCAAGGACAGAATTCATAATATTCATAAAGTAAAAGCAAAATAACGTTCAGAACATATCTTGATAATAAGATCAGGTAAAACTTCTCTAGGGCTATA
The DNA here is from genome assembly GCA_004027555.1 of Craseonycteris thonglongyai. Lineage (NCBI taxonomy): Eukaryota > Metazoa > Chordata > Mammalia > Chiroptera > Craseonycteridae > Craseonycteris > Craseonycteris thonglongyai. The sequence goes on along the minus strand of PVKE010035168.1, from coordinate 11,990 downwards.
TGTTGATTGATCATAATATAATATATAATAATATAACAATCAATGCCCTAAAAAAAATCTTTACAATATTAACAGTGCCAAGCTACTTTTTTTAAAAAACATCCCTTGACATAGTTAATTGCTTTATGCTAAAGGGAAAATGAGTAAAAAATACTTCTCCTTGAGTCAGTGTAGACACGTTTAGTTCTAGGGTTGATCACTAAGGATCTAGGCAACTTCCATATGTGGTATTTTTTTCACTGAAGCTTTTGAAATGTTTTGTGTAACTGTGAGTATAGGATTTTACTCCCAAAGATACATTGAAATCCAGGTATTTCATGTTGCTGGTTAATTATAGACCATGTGTTTTTAATGATTGGAGAGTCCAAGGAAGACACATTCCTGCCTAGAAAGCTACCTTGTGCTTCTACTGGAACATGAACGGAGGCAGTAAGTTGGGCAGAGTCAAATTACCCCGGAGGCAGATAAAATACTTATGAAGCCTGCCAGTAAACCAATACAGGCACTGCAAAAAAAATTTTGAAAGATTTTGATATTTCAAAACAGGTACTTAAATCATTCACTACGTGACTAGTCAAAATTTGGAAGGAATGATTTACTTTATTTTAAAAAGATAGGGAGAGTACACCAAAAATACCCTGCTTTATGCTGTTGTCCCCTAAATTTTTCCCTGTCCTTAGTCTGAAGTAACCCTTTCAATTGCATGGTATTTGCTTCTAATTTTAAGAACTAAATGAGGGTTGCCCTTAACACTTACTCGAATCTCCTTTGCATCACTCTGTTTCCAGAGGTGACCACTCCTATGAGTTGGGTGTGCAGAATTATTTATTTCTCCTCACAAATAATAGCTCTTTGTTGTAGAATGTTTGTAAAATGAAGTAAAAAGAAAAAATAAAGTCATAAAAATTATTCTCAATTCCATAGCTCAGAGACCACCTCCATTGTTGGGTCTGTTTCCTTCTCGTGTTTCTTTATGCACACTATGTAAATATTTACAAAATATTCCATAATGTTTCCACAAGCGGCAGCTTGGTGGTTAAGAGCAGAGACTTTTGAACCAGCCTGCTGGGGAGCAAGGTCAGCCTATAAGTTTCCTCCACATTCCTTCCACCTCCACCCCACTCAATATTCATTCTACCCCCGCAAACACAAACAAAGTGTAATACCTGTCTGGGCCCTCTCTTAATTGTGGTTTACGTTCATTCCCATCATTTTACAGATGAAGAAACTGAAGCGCAGGATGGTTAAGCAATGTATTCAAAGCCACACTGTTAGGAAAGGAGTACTGTGGGGAGAGGCAAAGAGGATGTCATAGGCAAGGAAGTCTTCCAGAAAGGTCAGGACTTGACTATTTTTTTTAAGTAACCTTTAACTTTGGAATAATTTGAGTTCTACAAAAACTCCACAAAGATAATTCAGAGAGTTCCATTATGTCCCTAACCCAGTTTCCCTTAATATTATTATCTCACAGGACTAGGCTGCATTTGTCAAAACCAACACTAACATGAATACGATACTTTACTGAGATTTTTTCCGGTGTGTCCATTACTGACTTTTTCTGCTCTAGGACCCAGTTCAGGACACCATGTTGCATTTTGTTGAACTACATTTTGTTTTTGTTTATTTTATTTATTTATTCTTTTATTGGTTTTGACAGAGAGAGAGAGAGAGATACTGAGACAGAGAGAGAACTGAACTAGGGGAGCTCCCAGTTCAGCATATGGGTCCGCACGGGCTGGGGCCGGGATTCGATCCTCGGTCCCCGGCGCTGCAAAGTGAGCGCCTAACCCACTGAGCCATCCCGGCTTCCCCTTGAACTACATTTTGATGACAAATTTTAATCAGATATACAAAGGGAAGGAGGGAAAGCTTAGAACAGTGAGGGAATGCCAGAGCAACGCAAGTGAGGGTATTGAGCAGGACTGAGCAACGAGATGGGGATAAAACAACGAGACTGGCTTGATCAGACAGGCTGAGTAGCAGGTAGAATAGGGTCGGAAGGTTTGGAAAAGAATTTGGGATAGACTAAGAATGCCATTGTCAATCAGGACACTTGTATCTTATGGGTGTTATGGGAAGGGCAGATAAGGGAGCAGGGTGTTTAAGGAAGTGGGGGGAGAACATGATTGCCCAGCCCTTCCGACTCAGACCTGCTCCTGGAGTCAGAGAAGAGAAATAACTGGGAGAGACCAAGGCATATTACATCACCTAATTCTCACAGCAACCTTTTAGGTAAACGTCTTCATAATGCCCATTTCAAGAAAGGAAATTGAGGTTTATGAAGGCCATGTCGTTGTCAGAAGGTCAAACCACCAATAGGTGCTGCTGCTAGAAATCGAACCAACGTCTGGCTGACTCCAAAGCCTGTGCTTTATTGTCTTGTTTAATCCAAAATTTTCTTAATTATACTTATCAGAGTTCATAGCCTAATTCCCATCCTCTTTCAAGTGGTTGCTAAGTGTTAGACATTCGGATTTCATCAGCTTTTGCTGAAGGAATCCATTTGGGACTTTGATGTCCTGAAGCGCTCCTTCAAGGCTCAGAATGCCTCTGTTCTTTCATGGATAGGAGTTACACAATCAGGAAACCATTTGAGGGGGATCAATCCTCTGAGTAATAGAGTCAGCTTAACCTTGGTGGGATAATTATATATTTTCAAAGTTCAATTGACATAGGGGCGTTGATCATGATCCGTACTGCTGTCTAGAGCTTAGGCCCCCACATGTTGGCTTGGGACTTCCGCCAGCAGGAAGACAGGCAACTGGAGAAGGGGTAGGAAGCAACTATGGGCAATGGCATTAGGAGTTTTCCATTTGCACCTGAGAGGAAAAGAAAGCTGAGTGATCTTGTTCCCTGTTTGGATTCTCCTTTGAAAATCAGTGTCAATGAAGGGGGAAATACCTGAGGCAAAGTCTGCAAAGCACAATGGCTGTGGAACACTGAACATGGTGAACCCGACCCACTAAAACATAAGCTTCACAAATTCAGGGTCTTCTTGATGTGGCCACAGTAAGCACTTACAGTTTTTTGATTAAATACATGTTCATCTCTTCCTTCTTAAATGTCCCAATTCTAAAATTCTATAACTCTTCAATTGTATAAATGTTTGTGTTATGTCTCATATGTGGACTTAAGTAAATTATATAAAAATAGAGACCCGTAGAAAGCCAGGAAAGGGCAATTTATTTCTTCCAAACTAACACTATGGTCAATCAATTTTGTTTAAAAGTCTCACCTGGGGAATGCTGGGATCACTCAATAGGTTGAGCATTTGCCTTGTAACCGTGAGGTACAAATCCTGGCCCTAGCCCACGCACATCCAAATGCTAAACTGCAGCATAGCTGGTAACCATTGAGATGATTCAGTGGTTTGGTTCTCACCCTGCGTGGCCCCACATCTGCCTGTGTGGAATGAAACCACGTCACAACTAAGGATGTACAACTATGGAGACTGCTCTGGGCTCTCTTTCTGGATCTCTGTCTCTCTCTTTCTCCTTCTCTCAAAACAATCAAATAAGTCTATAAAAGAAAAAAGCCTCACCTAAAAGATGTATGATTATACATAGCTTATACCTAAAAATCTATAAATATTTTTGTTTTCATTGACACAATTTCTCCATAAATGAAAGACAAAGAAGAGATGGAAAAGAGGATCAGGAGGAAGGGGAAAGGAGACTAAAAATGACTGAACACGTGCAATGTGAAGGCCATTTTGTTAGAAATGTTGCATATCTTTTTTAGTTCTCCCTAAAAAAGCTTGAAGGTATGTTTTCCTTTGCTTCATTTTTTTTCTGATGAAAATAAAGCAGGTTGACTACTAATGTGTCTGAGGTCAGATAGCTGATTGGTGGTGGTATTAAGGATGCTCATTCTATTCATTTCAAAAGCTAAATATTTTGCACTGTATTAGTTTGCACATCCAGAGTTCTACTGAATATTCTAATGTCTTACCTCTCTGCAAAGATACTGGGGTATTGGGTCTAAACATTGTAAAAGTGATTCTATTTATATTTGCTTCCTGTCTTAATTAGAGACTTATTAAATCCAACTGCTATTTGATCCAGACTCACTGAAGATACTGCTGGTGGAATGGTCTTTGTGTAGATTGGAGTAAGTCCAGCGTTCTAAAAAGTACGTCATATAAAACAAGACACACAGAGACACAAAGATACTATTATAATAAATAAAGGTGAGAAAGATAAATTGTTCTCAGGTATATGTTTTTGGTCTTCAAAGTAATGCCGTCTAAATTAGCCCTGCAATTAATCTCATAAATGCTTCTACTAAGCTTTTAATAAATACTTGGGGGGAAGGAGAAAATGAAGCAAAGACAATTATGCCTAAAATACTGTAGAAGTAAGTCCTCCTTAGTGTCTTATGCTTTTACTTGTTTTTCTTTTCCTTCTCTTTTCCTTTGTTATTTTCTTAATTCAGAACTCTTATTTTATTTTATTTATTTATTTTTAAAGATTTGTTTTTATTGTTTTTGACAGAGAGAGAGATACAGAGACAGAGACAGAGAGAAAGGGGAGGGCCCAGAAGTGTCTCCATAGTTGCACATCATTTGTTTTTCCACATAGTTTCATTCCACAGGTGGGCGTGGGGCTGCACAGGGCAGGAACTGGGCCGGGGTCTCACCCCAGTAAGAACTGAACTGGGGGCACTCCCCAGTTCAGCATATGGGTCCACATGGGCTGGGGCCAGGATTCAATCCTCGGTCCCCGGGGCTGCAAAGTTAGCACTTAACCCACTGAGCCATCCTGGCTTCCCCCATTTTCTTAATTCAATGGAGAGGTTATTCCAAGGCCAGTAGCTTATGCTGCTTGCAAATTTGTGTCTATATCTTTAAAATCATTTGTTGACTTTCTCACTCTTTAGCCAAAACAGTAGCTTTTGTTGGTATTATCCATTATGATTTACAAAAGCCCTTAGATATAATATTGTAGCTCCCAAGGTTTATGAATAGCAGAGAAGTTAAGAAGGAGGTGTCTGTACCAGGTTACGTAAATCTGACTCTTATCACTTATGAACTACAACTAGGAAATAGAGATATAGACATATAATACCTACTTAAAAAGTTTTTACAAAATATTTATTATTTTTTACTGTTTGAGGTGTGTGTGAGAGAGAGAGAAAGAGAGAGAGAGAAGGGGTGAGTGTGTGTGTGTGTGTGTCAGAGAGAGAGACAGAGACAGAGACTGAGAGAAGGGGCAAAGGCCCAGAGCAGTCTCCATAGTTTTACAGCATTAGTTGTAACATGGTTTTATTCCACACAGGTGGATGTGGGGCCATGCGTGGTGAGAACCAAACTGGGGACCTCTTGCATGGGAGGCAAGAACCTTCACTGACGTCCTGGCAGTTACCTGTTGTACCGCTGTTCAGCAAATACATTTGCACGGCTGGAGCTGGGATTCAATCCCTGGACATCAAAGTTGCAAGGCAAGTGCTCAACCTGCTGAGCTATCCCAGCATCCCCTAATAAGGTTTTTAATGAAGGATAAATGTATTAACAGTTATTAATAATGACTATTACCATTACTACTTCTAACCAACATTTTAGAATATTCTAAATAGAAGACATGGTTTCTCATGATGTGGATTTCAATTAGATATAAGTGAAGCTCTTTTAATCAAAGTATTTAATTGGCTTCCTGCTTCCAAATAGAAATTAACACAAGACTCTTTAGTGCAGGAATCAAGTACTCTGTGTGATATAACATTGTGATATTCTTCCTCAATAAAGAAGGAGGAGGTACTACAGGGAGAGGGTACCCTGAGGAAGGTGACCAGCTCCCCCAGGGTCCTAATGTGAGATTTAATTGTGGGCTTCACTAATAGGTACTAATTTTTTTTTTTTTTCTGGTACATTTTATAGACTTACTTGGAATCGTTGCATTTTATTCTAAACATACTATGAATAATTTTGACTAATGGTTTTGTTGGAAAAAAATTTAATGACAGTTATATAAATTGCATATTATAGGTTAGGATTTGCTCTCACATAAATTATTTTATGCAGTGTGCATAAGTTGTTATGTTCTTTTACATATAAGTTAAATAATCCAATCTAGAGATTCACTGATGCCCATAAGTTTATACAAATGATTTCCATACCCAACATACGGTACTAAATAGAGTGTAGGTTCAGATACTGATGTTTCTAAAGCTGAATTTTCTTGTCTGTAAACTGAAATATAACAAATAACTACCTACTTAGTGGATGGTTGACAGGATTAAACAGATAACATGCAATAAGGACCATTCCAGGCACGTAATAGATGTTAAATTAACGTTGTGTTAATTTTGGAGAAGTGAAAGGAACAGTCCTTGTCATTTAATGGAACATTAAGGTTATGCTACCTATAAATTAAGCCATGGCAATGCTTTTGAAATAAGTAATACCACTTTGTCTTTTAAACGTTGCATTGAGTTTTACTTAAGATTTTTTTAATATGTGTTTTCCAAATTGGTGCTTATGATGATTCCTGTGCTCACAGTTTATGTGGCCATTTTGTTAGAACCCAAAATAAGCCCCCCTTCCCCACACCCATTTTGAACTATAATAACCTGAGATAGTAATAAAATTTACCTAAGGTATGCTTCCTCTTTGGAGGGAAAACCAGTTCATAAAGGTTATAATAATATAATTCCTTCAGTGAAGGAAGCAATTATATAGGACTCAGTTTAAAAACACACTGCTTTTTGAACTTAATATAAAAAGTGTCAGATATAATTTTGACTTCCTTTGGCAAGATGGGGCTGAGTGATTCAAAGATAAAAGGTATACATGGCTTATAAAATGGTTCAAAGGGACTATGGAACGTCAAAGAATGATTGCTGAATAAAAATTTGTTTGAAAATGAATCAGAAACCTCAGAGTTAAATTTTACCAAAAACGAACATGCCTCTGAAATAATAAAAAGAAAAAAGGCAATAGGGAAAAGGGGACATTAAATTGGGTTTAAAAAAATTCATCATCAAGGATTTCGTGAGTATAAGCCTCAATTTAATCCAATGTTACCAACATTAAAAATGATAACATATCGTCGAGTCAGAGAGAACCATGAGATAGCACAGAGTAGAGTGCTCCATTTGACCTTGGCCTTGTGTTCTCCCACCATGTGCCCTTGAGTTGATTAGGGGCTCTCTGTGTTTAATTTCCTTACCCAGATAATGAGGATGATTATAACACCTTCTCTGTCTCCTTCCTACGGAGTAGATGTCAGGATCAAAAGAATAGATTACAAAATATATTCTGAAATTTAAGCTGTTGCACACATGTTAGACAAGAGTGAGAAACAAAAATTAAGTAACAATATAGGTATAAAAAGAATAATAATACATTCATAGGTTTGATTTAAAACAAAAAATTAAGGAAAAGCATGTCTATTGTCTATTAACTATTATTATCTATTTATCTGCTGATACGTAACAAAACTACCCCCAAATCTATGGGAATAATTTATTTTATCTTGATTCTGTGGGTTAGTAATTTGGGCTGTGTTCACTTGGGCAAGTCTTCTGCTAGCCTCACCTGGAGATATCCATGCAACGTCAATCATCTGGACACTCAGCAGGGATTGGGTGGTATGAGATGGTTATGTTTCTGGTGGTTAATGTCAGCTGTCAGCTCGTTGGTAGAGAGGGATTTAGAGGGGAAGGTTCTTCTTGTTGTGTGAGGCCTTTCAGCCTCTCATTGGCTAGATCAGGATTCATTAAATAGTAGTCTCAGAGTGATGGTTCAAGAAGGTGAGAACTGATGCTCTAAGGTCTCTTGGGACCTATGCTTAGAATTCTTCTATAATTATTTCTGCTGCATTCTATTGATCCAACCAAGTTACATGCCAACAGAAATTTAAGGGTTGCTTTAAGTTACTCTGCTTCCTGTTGCGGGGAGTGGCAAAGCCACACTGTAAGAGTCCCCAGAAATGGCCACCTTTGCAGATAATTTAATCCCATCAATTTAATGTTTGGGTCCTGACTTTTAAACTATTTATATAGGAGGGACACTCCCTGAGGAAGACTCAATGGCACAAATCCCAAAGAAAAAGTCACATTTTCAAGAGAGACACTTCACTAAGAGTGGAGAGTCAATGGCAAGAACGAGTCCACTGGAATCCTGTGGAGGAGTGGATGTAACAAGCATGAGAACAAGTTAGGAAAAGAAAGGAAGGCAGGCAGGTATTGGCAAGACAACCATGACAGAGAACACTGTGGGTTAAACCTAAGGAAAGGGGAGTTAAGTCATGCAATAAAGTCATTTCAGGGTCAAAGTTTAGAAAGCATAGTAAAGGGCATCATTGAAAACAGTTCTGGAGGAAAAGATACTATAGATATTGAAGTGGTCCCAAGTGGGATTGAGCAGGGTGTCTGGAGCATCATTTCTAGAGATGTCATGAGTAGGTGTTGGGTTTGGTCTAAGACGTGAAGTTGTGTGAGGAAAGATAAGAACAAGTAGCCTGAGTTAGTTGGTGCATGCCAAACTAGGAAGTTGCTGACCAAGAAGAAAAGTTAGGCTCAGAGATTTGGAAAGCTACACAGGAATGAAAGAGGAACTTTATAAATTATATTATACTAAGGACTTTATAAATTATTATTAGTCTTCAAAAATTTACATAACATAGAATATTTCATTGTGCACACACACACACATATACACACCAGGTGGGTTAGGTTAGTAAGTTGTGTACGTTGGTTTGGTTCCAAACCATAGCTCTTTGCTTTAGGGTCCTTAAATTTTCGATAAGACCTTTTTCGTGGGCCCATTTTGCCAAAGCCCATTTTGACAGACATATTTTGGACTCAAGTGTTTTTATAAGTGCATACTTTGACTCACCCTTTAAAAGAATAAATGTCCAGATTTTTAGTTTGAAATAGAAAATGAAATTGACATTGTCACCCCATTTCTGAGCCTCAGCCCTCATCCTTCCCACCTCCACAATAAATAATGCAGGCAGGCTACAGTTAGACACCCTCTCACAGACAAGCCAGGAATTGTGTTTCCCTTGTTTGCTATGGCCAGGAAGGCCATCAATCAATCTCAGTGAAGAGCTGACCATTTCTGAAAACATTCTGTGTCTTATACTGTCCACTTCTCAAATTCTCTGATTTCTTCAGCAAGAAAATCATGATCATATTTATTTGCTTCCAATCAATAGGTAGACATGGCTATTTCATAATTCTTTTTTTCATTTGAAAATTGAAAGTGGGATTTCTCAATAGAAGTGTGTACATTTATCTCTGTAATCTTACTCAATATTACACTTTTACATTTGAAAAAGGAAAATCATACCTATCACTCTTATAGTGGGAAATAATACTTAGTGTTTTTATAATGTGAACAACAGAAAGTAGAACACCAGAGAATTTTCTGTGCTCTTAGTAGAAATTCAAGTGTTATAGATTTTAGGAGGGGTAGTGTGGGGAAGAGGAGATACTTGCCCCTATAGCAGAGTTTCACAGTGGAAAAGATGAAAATTTAAATACACATACACATGCATCTATAGATATACACACATCTGTAGATATACATATAGAGACACATCTATAGATAAACACACAGCAATATATCTACACACACACACAGAGTCCATACATTTAAGAAAAAGATGAGAAATACTTATCTTGTAGAAAGAATGGACATAGTGTTTTATGAATACTTTCAAACCTGCTGAATGCATTCAAGTGGAAATTAGATAGCAGGAAGGATGGTTAGGGTGCATCTGAATCACAGTTTGAATCCTTATTTTCATTCTTAAGCTTTGCAGGAACTATTTCAAAATATAGTACTGGGAATATGTAAGACTTTCTTTGGCCTATAGTGGCCCATTTGGCGAACAAGAAACCTTAAACTGATTTTTCATAAAGGCAAATGTGTACATTCCTAGTCTTTCTTTTTTTTATATATTGTTTTTGACAGAGAGAGATAGCGAGAAAGGGGAGGGGCCCAGACCAGTCTCCATAGTTGCACGTCCAACTTTCTACATACCGGTAATTTTATTCCACAGGTGGGCGTGGGGCTACATAGGGCAGGAACTGGCCATGGGCTTCCCACATGGGAAGCTTGCCCCAGTGACAACCACACTGGGTGCACACCCCAGTTCAGCATGTGGGTCCAAATGGACTGAGGCCAGAACTCAATCCTCGGACCCTAGGGCTGTAAGACAAGCACCCAACCCTCTGAGCCATCCGGCTCCCCCCATTCTTAGTCTTCCATTAGCTGAATAAAAAACATATTTTAGATTTTTGCCTTCATTTGTAAGGTTACACTTGAAAACATTTTAAAAGTGATTTTATCTCTTGGGTACATTGAATGAGAACGAATAAATCTCCACAGTTCCCATGAGCAAGAAAAGACTCCAAATGAGAATTCTGTGTCCCACAAGCAAATGATATCAGAACAATTTCCCGCAGCCTTAGTATATGGTGAAAGAAATGGCTCTCCCACAGAGACACTCTTTCCTCATCTTTTTTTTTTTTTTTGGAAAAGTATCAGTTTCACCCATGTCACCAAATATAGGCCATTAGATCTGCACAGTGGCTTCCAAATCTCCAACAGCCACACTGGCGTCCAGTTCAAATGTTTATTGTAAACAGAGCAGTGGGTGGCAACCTGAAGAAATCAAATATGGAGCAAATTGGGTTGGCTCACGTTTTGTGCCTTGTCAAAACATAGCAAAAAAAACCATTTATTGACTATCTGCTGTTTTGGTTTTTATTGTGGAAAATTATGTATAAATTGGGACTCTGAATTTGAAAGCTCATGGTTGTAGCACTGATATACCCATGCATCTTTATACTATAATATGCATTTAAGATGACAGCACATGTGAAACATAACAAACTGCCACGGGCACAGCAAGGCTTCTGTAACTGTCACTAGTAACACCACTTTTTTTTTTGTCAGTGATCGAATATGACATGAATATTTGTAAGAGTATTTGTAAGGAGCTTTCTTTTCTCCTGCAGAGATACGTTCTTATTAAGAGAAATGAAGAATAAATTTCACTCTATTTGACAATATTTTTTTCTACATATGCACTAGGACATAGTCAAATACAACCACCCTGAAACAGACTGGATTGTTTTGTTGTTACTATCATGTCTTGTAATAAATGTTGTTTGGAAGGAAGGAGTCATACTCTGTGGATTCATTCTGCCCACTTCTTAACTGGGAAGTATTTCCCTGGGGGAAATTGGTCAAAGAGTGGGTGAATTTGGATACTGGGGTCAATAAAGGAGAGTAAGAATCCAGCAAACTTTGAAAATTACCAATCAAAGAAGAAACTACAACCTTGAAGATGAAACAAATAACAATAGTCCCTTAAATTTTAAAATGAAAAAAAGTACTTTAAATAAAATAATTCACTTGAACCTCTATCACAGGATAGCTGTAGCAGATACTATCAGTAGTGAGCTTCGTTTCCCCACCTCCCACTCCCCACTAGCTACCCCACACCATAGGAGGTCCCATTTACTTGGCTACGTAGGTATTAGCTGCTGAGGGAACACATCTATATCTTTTCCTGGAGGCCTGTCCTGGGTTGGAAGCCTCCTCATGAGATCACACCCAGAAGGCTAGATTCTCCTAAAAATCCATGTTGGCCAAGTTTTTTCCCTCCCCTTGCTTTGCTCCTCTCATACCCCTATAGGTTTCCTATAAGAGCAGTATCTTCAAAGAAAATCACTTGCAGAATTTCTATCTCATATACAGTGGTACTTCGGTTCACGAACTTAATTCGTGAACTGACTCTGGTCACGAACTGAATTGGTCGTGAACCGAGGCACAGTCTCCCATAGGGTTCAATGTAAATCCGGTTAATCCATTCTGACCTTTTTTTTCGGTTTTTGAAGCACAAAAAATATGAAACAAATTACAATACACATTAGTACAGTATAGTAATGTAGAAAGAGCACAACAAAAATCAAAAAAAGTCACTGAAAGTACTCACAGTGTACTTTTTTCTGTGTCTCTTTCTCTCCACGATCTT